>BHFT01033417.1:0-11499 GCA_004320025.1 Laticauda laticaudata
AAGATAAGAATGAAAGATTAGTAATATCAGGATATGGATCTTCGATATATAAATTGATTATGGCAATATAATTGTAATTGACACTATAACAATGAATGCACACAACTGCATTGAACCAACCGACACACCAGTACACCGGAAGAATATATTGAGAATAAATGTTTTTATGTATAGTCAAAAAAAAAAAAAAAAAAAAAGAGGGCTCTGAAAATATTTACAGACCCCTCACATCCTGGACATAAATTGTTTCAATTCCTTCCCTCAAAATGATGCTATAGGGCACTGCACATCAGAACTAGACACAAGGACAGTTTTTTCCCGAATGCCATCGCTCTGCTAAGCTAATTCCCACAGCACTGTCAAATTATTTACTAAGGCTGTATTACTATTATTCTTCTCATCCTTCCTTGTACCTATCTCTTTCTACATATGACTATAATCATGTTGCTTGCATCTTTACAATTTATATTGTCTTGTTTTCTAGTATGATTTGATTGCTTTTTAGTAACTGTGACTATCACTGTGTTGTGTCTTATGATGTATTTTATTATTTTTTTAATGTACACCAAGAGCACATACACCAAAGACAAATTCCTTGTGTGTCCAATCACACTTGGCCAATAAAGAATTATATTCTATTCTTTAAAAAAAATGTAGTTCAGGATCACTATAAGACCCTTTCCAGATGGCAACATAGGGTGACCTTAAAAAGTTGAAAGGTAAAAACCTAGGTTGTATGTGGAGACCATTAGGAACTTGTAAGGATTACTGGCTAAACTAGAAAATTAAAAGAAAATCAGATAACAGTAAAATAACTTATGTATTGCTTTCAAGGAAGTATTAGTCCCAACACATTTGGATAACATCAGATTATTTTATTTTTTTAATACTTTTTAATATTTCTAACAAGGAAGTATATTATTGTAAGATAGCATAATGACTATTTTGTTGATAGGTTATGATTATAGGTCTGAACTATACAACAATGAAATTGCTTGAAGTACAGATGCAGTTGAAGAAAATTCTTTTTTAAAAATTACAAATTGTATAACAATGATAGCATCTTTCTTGATCTTTGATGTAATACAAACATTTCTCCTAATTACTTTAGCTCAACTAAAAGTATAGATATTTACTATCAGAATTCTATGTTTTTCTTTAAACATTCCATATCCATGCAATTAAAAAATCTCATTTAAGTTTTTTTTATTTTCAAAATATTTTCCATATGAAGATTTCTAATCAAATGCTCTCTGGACTCAATAAATTAGTTCTCTGAAACATGGTTTAAAACTATTTAGTACTATTGAACAATTAATATTTAATAAATAGAATGAAAGAGTGACATATACCAACTGCTGCCTGTTCCTTGAATAGGAGCCATGAGTCCAGGAGGCTTTTGCCATTGTCACTATACTGAATATCCAACTCTAACATCCTTGTTTTGCTATTGTCCCATACAGAAACCTATTGCTTTATCTGGGCATCTGGTATCATTTTCACATTTTGGTCACCGTGCTGGGAATTTACACATAGAGTACAATCATGATATCCTTTGTTTATCCTTCCCAGATATATTCTCCTGCCATACCCCAGGGCACTTTGGGGTAGCACACCCTTTCCATTGGCTTAGGGAGTGCTACTTTCTGATTAAAATTATTTTGGGTATTATGTTTTAAACACAAAAATGTAAAATGCTAGAATTTTCAGTGTCTTATTTTTTGTCGTTTTAAAGCTGGAGTTGTGAGCTAGAAATTACCCACATGACACAAACCATCAAAAAGTTATATTTTGTTTTTATTCTTATTTTAGTTGCACCAGATATGCCGAAAGTTCACAAGTTTGTCTATCTTGGAATAAGTAGACTGTGCTTAAAGATTAAGCCCCAGTATCATATTGACTTAATTTTAAAGAGAAGAATTTATAGAATTGGGCAATAAATAATCACAGCTTACAGTATTCCTTTATTCTTATAATACACATTTGGACATTAGAAGTGAGAATTTTGCCTCTTTTTTTTGCACCAGATGCCATGGCAGTACAGTACACTTTTCTTAATTATGTCTGTCAGTGCTTGAGGATATAATAAATCAGTTGTTTTTTTATTTACATTTGTGTTTTACATTTGTATGTTTTACAAATGTAAAACAAAAATGTATGTTTTACATTTGTATTTACATTTACAAATGTAAAACATAAAGCTAGAAACTATGATTGATTCTAAACAATACATTAGCAAAAGAAAATTTAAAGTTCGCTAATTAAATGAATTGTGATTTTTTGCAGCAGTGCTTTGAAGAAAAGTCTTCTGCCCTACAAATCAAGTTATCAGGTAAAAGTGAATGCCAATAAGAAATGATCTTTATATAAGCTTGTTTATTCAATGAAATACATGTGCTAAAATTGAATGGAATGTAAGTAGTAGAGCGTGTGGTTTACATTCTGCCTTGTATAAATCAGCTGAAAGGATAATCAATACTAGAACTAATTATGTAGATGTTGACTTATAAAGGAAGTCCTGACTTAGCAATCTTTTAGACTGTTTTGAGTATCAGCAAGCATATGGAAAGGGGATGATGGGGAGAGATCAAAACTAAATCTAAATATCATATGGAGGTGAAAAATATATTTTAAAACTATCCATACTAAATTGTTAAGGAATTCTGTTCTTTTAAAATAAGAGAATTTTAAAATAATAAAGTATAGGATGAAGAGGGTTCTTCTTTTTACAAAATGTGATAAAGTGTAAATCTGGCTCTGAGAATAAAGAAAACAATAACAAACAATTAAGGGAGGAGTTTCAGAAAAGACTGCTCAATCTTGGGAGAGAAGAAAGTATGAGAAAGAAACTCAACATCATATTGATCTATTTCAGGCAAAATGGAATAGCAAGATACTCTGACGGGTTTTCTGTTATTATATCTTTAACACTGAAATTTCTGAAATCCCTTTAGCTCCTTTGTCTTGATCTGGCCCATTGAAAGTTTAGTTTAGAATAGAATAGAATAGAATAGAATAAAATTCTTTATTGGCCAAGTGTGATTGGACACACAAGGAATTAGTCTTGGTGCAAATGCTTTCAGTATACATGAAAGAAAAGATACATTTGTCAAAAATCATAAGGTACAACACTTAATGATAGTCATAGGGTACAATAAGCAATCAAATCATACTAGGAAACAGTCAATATAAATCGTAAAATACAAGCAATAAAATTACAGTCCTATAATCACAAGCGGGAGGGGATGGGTGATAAGAAGTGATGAGATTAACAGTAATAGTAGTGCAGACTTTGTAAATAGTTGAACAGCGATGAGGGAATTATTTGTTTAGCAGATTTTTTGAGAAAAAACTGTTCTTGTGTCTAGTAGTTCTGTGTGCAGTGCTCTATAACCTCGTGTTGAGGGAAGGAGTTGAAATAGTTTACGTCCAGGATGTGAGGGGTCTGTAGATATTTTCACAGCCCTCCTTTTGACTCATGGAGTATACGGGTCCTTGATGGAATGCAGGTTGGTAGTAATTGTTTTTTCTGCAGCCCTAATTATCCTCTGAAGTCTGTGTCTGTCCTGTTGGGTGCAGAACTAAGTTTACCTTAGTTTACTTAATGTCATTGCACCTCGTACAACGAAATTAAATGCCATCTTCAGTGTACATTATGACTGAAAATAAACACAAACACACATCCTTCACATTCTATATACTGAATTAAAAATCCCTGATATTGCATTAATATTGCACTAGACAATAGAATTCAATAGTTACTGCCCTAGATAGACTTGCGATTTGCAAGACTTCAGCGGTGGCAGGAATCCGTGATTGTGCATGGTTTCTGCTGCACTTGCCGCTGGAGTGCCCTCGATCCAGCTGGATTTGGGGGCTATAGTTACCCCGTAGAGGTAACTGAGGATAGGGGAGATCCAGCAGGGGTCCGGGGGAATCGCAACCCCCCTCCTCAGCTGACTTAACTCCCTTTTCTGAAAGACGTGAGGCAAGTTGGCAATGCCAATCAAAACGAAGCGGTCTCTGTCTCTTACAACTCACGCTGATTGTACTTGGCATTAAGAAAATAGGCTAGTTTTTCGAACTGTCAGATTGAGTTAACACTGTTTTGGTTATATCCGTGTTGGTGGTGTGAAAACAATTACCCTAAAATTAAATAAACTTCGTATTTTGCAAATATTCATATTTAAGCCATGTGTTGAAAATACGTGCATTTCTGAGGTTTTTCCTGCAGCTTCTATGTAAAGAATTCAGCTGTCTGGTTTTTATCTAGCTTGGTATCATCTATATAAATATGAACTACACAAATTATAACTTCAAGTCGATTACAACATAACCCAATTTTTTCTTCTCATTAAATGAGTCAACTCTGCTTATTCAGTGGCTCTCCATGCGGGTTGGAAAAGGCAGCATTGAGATGCAGTTGGAGGACTAAATGGAAGAATTCAAAAACTCTCCTTGGCTCTTTTGTGGAAATTCACTGATTTATGGCCAGTCAAAAATGATATCCCCAACTATCTTGAAGACCCTGTTACACTGAGCACGGATGCAAAAAACGTTTTGTAAAAAGGACACAGCGGGACGGAAAAGCCTCTGTCATGCCGCTCCAGTCCGGCAAGAGGGACAGGGCCAACCCTCCCATCTACCCTGACCCTGACTCTGCTTCTGACTGGAGCTTTCTTGGTGCCCGGCCTCGAATCTTTCTGAGTGCTGGGGGGCTTCTGCTGATAGCTGCTTCTGGTGTGTGTCCTTCTGCTGGTGTTACTTCTGCTGATGCTAGCTTCATGCGTGGTGGTGTGGTTCTGCTGGTGCTTACTCTGTGATGCTGCCTTCTGGTGGTGGTGCCTTCTGCTGGTGCTCACTTCTTGCTGGCATGTTTCTTGCGTGCTGCGGGGCTTTCTGCTTGATGCTGCCTTCTGCGTGGTGCGTGCCTTCTGTGCGTGCTTACTCTGCTTGCATGCCTGCTTCTGGTGGTTGGTGCTTCTGCTGCGTGCTCACTCTGCTGCACTGTTCTTAGGTGCTGCGTGTTTCTGCTGGTCTTACTCTGCTGGCGCTGCTTCCTGGTGGCTGGTGCTTTCTGCTGGTACTTTAAACTCTGCTGGCGCTGGTGCTGCGTGCTTCTGCTGGTGCTTACTCTGCTGGCGCTTGCCTCCGGTCCTGCTTGGTTTGCTCCTGGGTCCTGCTGGGCTGCTCCTGGTCTGCTCCTGTGCTGCTGGTCCTGCTGGTGCTCCTGGTCCTCCTGCTGCGTCCTGCTTTGCTGCTTACTGTGCTTTGCTTGCTGCTTGCTGCTGGTGGTTGTTTGGTGTGGAGGAAGCAGCCCCTACAACCTTGAAGCCCCCTCTGATGAGGGCCCATATTTGGCCCTGACCCAAAGGGAGGAAGAGGCAGATGCCTGAAACGGGAGAGGAGGCAAATTTACAACAAGAAGAGGGAACATGAGGGATGAGGGTGCTGGAGTGGCTGAGGAGAATGAGTATCTGTGGCGGAAGGACACAGGCTTCTATCACAACACAAAAGGAAGAAGGACTGCTTGGAGAGAGAAGGCAGAGCCTGGGCTATACTTCGGAGGTGCTCTCTCAGCTGGTGGAAGCACATTGACACCTGGTACGGGAAGCTGCACCTCAAGAAATTCTGGCCAGGCCCTGGCGGTCAAGCTGACAGAATTGAGAGAGACTATATGATGGCCAGGTGCAGCTTCCTGTGCGGGTGAGATCTGCCACCGAGAGCAGCCCCTCTCACAACCCTCTCCTCAGGGGCAGCCTGCTTGGAGGAAACCAGTCCTCTTCTGGCAAAAGAGTCAGCTCCTGTTGTCCAGGCAGGGTGTCTGTGGATTGTGCCACGACGAGGACCCCCCCCGAACAGCTGCACTTAGCCATGGCGCGAGACGTGGGAGGACCCCTGATGCAGGGGAGAAAAGGGAGAGGGGCACTTCCACCACAGGCTCAACCCGCAGTCCACCCCATCATCCATCTCCACAGAAAAGGGCAGAAGAGGCAAACCGGAGGGGCAGAGCCACACTGTCCTGCCTAGGAATAAGAGCACACCATCAAGGAGCAGCGTAGATCTCCTCTTCTCAGCTGGTACACACCGATGGCCCCATCTGCCAACTGGCAAGCCCTTCCTCATCTATGTCTAACCAAACCCCTCCATGAACATGGCAGAAACCCCTTTGTACCAGGTGTGTGAAGGATCAGGGATCACTGATCTTCTTCACAGCTCCTCCAGACCAAGGATGAACCCTGCTCCCACCCAGTCCAGGTCTTGCTACTCCAAACCCCAGGTAATGTCAAATCTGCCCTTCCAAGGCTTTTCCAGAGGCCCTACCCTACCCCAAGGCTACGCTACCAGGAGGTCCAGCAGCACAGCGCAGCCCTTCCCAGTCCAGCGCACAGGATACATCGATGCCCACCGGTGCCACCTGATGCCACCCACGCCACCATGCCACTGATGCCAGTCCTCACCCAGCTGCAGGACCAGGACAGCCCCAACTACACTGCTTCCTTCACTCCACCCAACTAAGCCCGGCCTCAGGTACATCTGTCATCGGTATTGGGTGCTGACCACCCATGTATTGGATGGAAGGGCCCAACATCACGGGCTGAGCAGCTGTCTAGAGAGCTTCCCTCAACACACCGTCCCCTGTTGTTCCTCTGTTCGCCGCCAGGCCACCCCAGTGGTGCTTCAGACCAGCACTCCAAGTAGCAGCCACCTCCACAGGCACCTGACCCTTCACCCCATGAGACTGGGCACGCCTCCGAGTGACCAAGAGAGTGCCAGGAGACTGGGTGGCTACTGGTTGACTTTATTTTTTGCTTTGGACCACTTCACTTGGGTCATTCTTTTACAGCTTGTTATTAATAAAGATTATTTTTGCTTCACACACTGCTTTCATTTATTTTATTAAATAAAACGTCTTGGTGGAAACTTTTAGAAATGGTTTAAGCCTTTGCTATGCTTGTGGGATGGCGTAAGGATAGCAGTGGGATGGGCAGGGATACCTTTGGATGTGTAATAAGCTGTAGGGATAGATAAACCTCCAGGTGCAAGCAATTAAGTGGGACTGTATGGTCCCACCCTCCCAGGGCACAACCTATGGCCCTTTATTATCAATAACAATTTAATCAAAATTGATCCACACATTTCAACATAAACACAACTCTTTATTAAATGCCCCTGTCATATGTAGACCCACCCAACATACATGGCCCCCAATCTCCTCGGTGGATGAGATAAGACTGAAGGAAGCATCCATTAATCATCTATCTTCTGTCTTGTCACTCTACTGCTCCAGCTGGGGAGTTTGCACCAGTGTCTCAGGAGGTTGCGCTGCTTCTTCCCTTCACTGCTCTATCAGGTTTTCACCCTTGCCTCCATTCCCCAGGCTCCATGTCCTCATTGCCTTGTTGGAGGTCCACGAGCCTTTTCTGGCTCAAACACTGGGTTAGCGGCGTGCGAATGAGTGATTGTGCCAGGGAGTGCAGCAAGCTTTCCACGATCCTCCTCACGGTCTGTAGCGGCGATGCTGCATGCGTGGTTGAGAATTACCTGGAACTGTTGACCAGGATGCCAAAGGCGTCTCCACCACCCGCCACTTGCCCTGGACAAAGAACAAACTGTAGTTGAAGATCCTCTCTTCATGTGGTTGAGGAGCTGGAGCGTGTAGGCTTCATGAGGTTAGGTTCTCAGCGGAGAAGGCGGTCATCCCCCAGCGATGAAGTAGGGCACATCTTGTGTGTCGTTGGCAGCGCGGTCTGGATCTGGGAAGCCCATGGATGAGGTTGCGTTTCCAGCTCCCTCCTTAGGTGCATGGCGGTTGTATACCTGGGCATCTTGAAGCTGACCCGTTTGCCTGGAAGCATCGATGTGACATGAAAATTGTAGCTTCAGCATTGACCCTGGCGAGGAGGATTGATGCTGCAAGAAGCCCTGTGTAAATTGAAATAAGTAGACCCAGACTTAGGCTGGGAGCTTTGCAGGCCACGTGCTTTGCCATCTTATGGCTCAACAGTGTTGTGGGAAGTTCCACCTCTGATACCACTGCCTCTGCCAACTTTTCTTCAAGCCTTCTTCACTGGATGCGGGCCCACATCTTCGATGATGGCCTGCACCACTTTCTCTGACCACAATGCTGGATAGTGTTGTTGTGGAACCCCGTCCAGCCGTACTTGCATGCTTCCTGTACCGTGGTCCTGAGGCCAGGTGCGGCGCCAGAGTCAGTGCCACCTTGGAGCCCAAAGGTCCAGGTTGGGCCGGAAGTGGTGCTCTTAGGCTTGGTCAACGGGTCTCAGCCGCTCCACAACTTCGTCAAATGGCTGAGCATCCTCATGAAGTTCTGCGAAATGCACGAGGGTCTTCGCTTCCTCAGCTCCATTTCATCAGCTTTTTGTACCAATCCGTTACTCTGCCTCTTTCTCCCCGATCCATCTTCAGCACCAAGACACTTTTGGATGCCCTCCTTTTCTTCCCGTAGAACAGTTGAAAAAGAAGCCTGTTTTAGAGTTTCGCCACTGTTGAGACGATGGTGGCCGTACCAAAAGGAATGTGTTACGATTCCTGGTGGCACATTCAATGGATTGCTGTGGAAGAGCAAGAGCCCAGATGAAGGCTTGCCAAGAGGTCTGCACAGCCCAGGGCTTGCTTGGACTGAAAGTGCAGATCCAGTGTGAGTTGCTTTCCCCCCTTTTTAATAGCAATATAGGTTTTTCCACTATGTGTCCTTTTGCATCCTGTAGCATCCTGCAGACATCCTTTAATATCCGAGGAGAGGTTCCCCTCTCGAACGTTTTTTCCGTTTTAAATACTTTGTATGCGAGCTCATGCATGACTTTCATTTCCTTTCTCCATCCGTGCTACTAACGTTTTGTGTCCTATTCCGCATTTCCGTTTCCCTTCCTCCTGTGTCCATTTTCTTGCGTGGAGCGGGATTTGAGTTTGTTGCGGATGCGCATGCGGATGCCTAGGAGATATAGCGGACGCATAACGGATGACAACGGATGTAGAATGATGTTCCCCGTTATGCGGTTGCCGGGATGCAGAACGGACGCGTTGGATACATTTTCCGCTGAAAAAGTTTTGAGGCAGCTTCAAAACTTTTTGAGCGGATGGAACCTCAGTCGACAGATGCTGGACGGATAGAGAGGATCGAAAAACGGAAGGCCAGTTGAGTACAGAACTGTATGAATCGCGTTAACCAACGGAGGCAAGTGTTTTCTCCGTTTTACATCCTCTTTCCATCCGATTGGTTGCAGTGTGGACATGGGCTTTACTATTGTGGGGATAATCTAGGAAACTGAAGGTGGGATGCCACAATGTTATTACTACTAGTTCTGGGATGCTTGCTATTCCAAATTGCCTGGTGTGACCTACCACTGCACTATAGAGAGTATTTTAACTTGCTCTGCCACCGTTGTTTGGTTGGCCCAATTGCAACAGTGGCAGATTAGGAAAGCACTTCCAAGAGGGTTAACGTCATATGCCCAGAATATCATTGGTTGCCCTCTCCCCTCCTTGGAAGATATTGGTTTCCATTAGCCTTAATAAAGTTTCAAAATTTGTCCAAAGATCCATCTTCATCTTGGACACCCCTTTTTTTGAACTATTAACCCATCTGGCAGACAATACAGAACAAGAAAACCCAGGACAAAATAGGGCTGAAAAACAGTTTCCTATGCCCAGGGCAGTAACTATTTTTTTATGAAAATTTTTTTATTGATTTTAATAAAAACAATCATACCACAAACAAAACACAACATTAAAAACATAAAACTTCTTTTTTGGGAAAGCCGGAATTCCCAGGTTACATTTTTTATTACAGGCATAAAATTCGAATTCATGGCTCACTTTTTATGCCCATTTCATATCTTATTTACCATTCAAACATTTTACTATATAGCATTGCTCCCCTCTTTTTACTCTCTAATTCTATTTTATTTATTTCATTCTCAATTTAAATCATTTATGCGATATATCTTTTGTCGTGTTCCTATTCTCAATTTTTCTATTATCTTTTCTCATTAGCACAAAACTTTTCTTTCCTGTAATCACTATGATTGGAAGTATGATGCCTTTAAAACTTTCCCTAAATTTAACACTTTAAAAATATTATATACTTTTCATTCTGATTCTGCTTAGTACGTTCCCTAAAAACTTACATACTATATTATAAAATAAAAAAGCAATTAAGTTTATAATATAATTAAAACAATAAATCCATTAGCAAATTAAGCCTGTTAATTAAATCCAGTTTTTCTAACATTATTTCAATATAAATGCACAAATACAATCTTATGTTACTTTTTGCAGTCTCTTTTTTAATCATATTTTTACTCACTATCTCTGAATAAATCTTGTTTTCTTTACATCTTGTTTTAAAACCTTTGTAACTTCTTCTTTCCCTTTTCCCTTCCTTTCTTCTTCCAATCCTGCCTTTTTTACCCCCTTGTCTTTTTAATCTCCACCTTCTTAATCTCCACCTTCTTCTGTATTCCTCTTTTCTGTTGCTTATCTGACATTGTATCGATTTTTCACCTATATTTTTCCCTGTTTTTGGTTGTTTTTTTAAATCTTAAATCTCCATTCTCTTTCCCCTCTTTCCCTTTTCTTTTCCAGCTAAAGTTGTTTGTTCATTAAGATGGCTTCTTCTTTTTCATCCCAATCTTCTTGTTCTTGTAGTTTTCTGGCCAGGTAGAAAATTAGCCATTTCTTAAAAAATGCGAAAACAATCAGAAAGAGCCCTGTCCCTTCTTGTTCCTCTTCTTTTAGCTTTTGTAAATTCAATTTTCAGTTTATCAACAAGTTAGTGCCGTTGGTAAAAACGTTTTTTTATTATTACAACCCAATTTTTTAGTCTTTCAAAATTAATTATTTTCCAAAAGTCCCAAGTACACCAAAGCAATCCAAATATACACAGACTGTTTCATTTAGCGCACTTTATTCTTTTTTTTACTTTTCTCTTTCCTGGAATATAGTTCAGTTACAAAAGTTCCAATTAAAATTATATCTTTTAGTAAGTCTTGTTACAATTTAGGCTCTGTTTCTTATAAATTCCAGCAGCCTCCTCCAACAAAATCTTAATATTTATTCCTTTCCTCTCCCATCTGATAGCAAAAAATAGTTTCTCTTCCCCCCCCCCCCCCCGATGCCTTCAAGGAAAACTTTTATTGTCCCCTGGCTTAAGTTTTCAAGACTTGCTGGCTGATGCCCAAAACGTGTTTTTTCCTATTTTCTCCATTCATTGCTATCACCGTAAGGAAGGAGAGTGTACAAAAATAATATACATATTCATCTTCCCTTTAACTTTTATTTCGTCCGCCTTTTTCCTCTTCGCTCTCACATCGGGTGGGGGAACAAGGTACTTTAATGAAGCTTAAATTCCAGGTATTTAACATGCCGTATTATTCCTTAGCCAGAACTAACTTTCACTTTCTCAGCTTCCTCCCGCACCGTATCGCAGAATGAAAGCCTTTCTTTGTGGCAGCCATTGCTGACGCACTCCACCGC
>BHFT01033419.1:0-17483 GCA_004320025.1 Laticauda laticaudata
CCCTTTTGAGAGCGGATAACAACGGATGGAACATTTTGCTCGTCCGCTGTGTCCTTTTTGCATCCTTTGGCCAGTGTTACATGGGCTTTATGATAAACTTACTATACAACAACAAATACACAAGTACAATTTCATAATTTAGCAATAACCTATTTGAGGGCAAAAATCTAATCTATTTCTAATCTAATCTATATCCTTTAGCTGATGTAAAACAAAATTCCATTTTATTTGTTTTCATTTATTAATCAAATGTATATAGCAAGTCATCTTACCTAAAATGCCTTTGGATAATTTTGCTTATTAGCTAATTCTCGTATCCTTTTATTCAATATTCTGTTGTAATAACTTTGCTGGGAACACTTAACAAACTAATCCCCCCCCCCTATTTTTCTTTTGTATATTTGAATAATGGCATTCCTCCAATACATGACATAGATGAAGTCTTCACATACACATTAAACAAATTGCACCACCATTCTGAAGGCAAATTACATTCGTCTTTTAACTTTTGTTTTCAGTTATTCCATCTATATATGTAGACATACCATTGTCAAACATCCTCAAATAGTACTTTTGATTTCTTTTCCAACATTTGTTATCGGAAAGTAGCATTATTGTTTTAAGCATTTATTTTTTCACTTAAATCATTGTTTGACAGTCAGCTATCATGCTTGTACAAATCTCTAAAATGTTTTCTCAGCATTGCTTTATGGCCATTTCATCCAAAATCAATTCATCCCTTTCGTTTTTGATTCCATTCACTCTGCTAGAAGGGAGATTTTTTTGTTTAGTCCTTTTCATTCATTCCAAAAATCAGAGGTCTCCAAACTTGGCAACTTTAAGACTTGTGGACTTCAACTCCCAGAATTCTTCAGCCAGCATAGAATTCTGGAAGTTGAAGTCCACAAGTCTTAAAGTTGCCAAGTTTGCGGACCCCTGCCCAAAATGGTTCCCACAGTAGATTAAATAATGATGAATTATCTTTTGAGAATGATAAAACTGGTTTTTCTAACCCCCTCCCCAGATTTAATATCAGGGGTACCTGTCACATTCTTAGTTAGTAAGTAAATTGACTGGTTGACTCTTCGCAAAGTAAGTGGTCCCAAAGATATCTGGGTTCCATGCCATGCAGGGATTTACAGGTAACGGCTACCATTTTGAATTGCATTGAGAAGTCTCTTGACATCCAATGTAGTATTTGCAACTCCAGTGTTATGTGCTTCTGGTGGCTTGTACTACCAGCAGGCAGATTACTGTATCCTGTTTCAACTGCTACTTTCAAATAGTCTCCAAGGCAGTCACATGCAAAATGCATTGAAGAAGTCTAGCCTAAGGATGCAATTGACATGTTGTTGCTTGTATCAGGTATGGCTGAAACTAATACAAACAGAAACAGGGCAAAGCCCCATCTCTGCCTGTAAAGTATGAACAGGTATAAGCATATACATAATAAATGAGTATGAATCGGTGGGATTCAAATTTTTTTACTACTGCTCTGCGGGCATGGCTTGATGGGCGTGGCAAGGGAAGGATACTACAAAATCTCCAGTCAGAGGTGGTATTTGCCATTTCTCCGAACTACTCAAAATTTCCGCTACTGGTTCTCCAGAACTGGTTAGAATCTGCTGAATACCACCTCTGGTACGAATAAATGGGAACAGTAGGACAAAGATGGTAGGAACACTGGTGCGCTTACGCATGTCCCCTTACAGGCCTCTTTGGAATGGAGTGAGGTCCATGGTAGACAGTTTAAGGTTAAAGTTTTGGGGGTTTGAGCAGTTGTGGGATTCAAATTTTTTTACTACCAATTCTGTGGACGTGGCTTGGTGGGCATGGCAGGGGAAGGATACTGTAAAATATCCAGTCATAGGGAATATTTGCCAGTTCTCTGAACTACTCAAAATTTCCGCTACCAGTTCTCCAGATCAGGTCAGAACCTACTGAATACCACCTCTGGGTTTGAGGATGTAACAACAGAGTCAGGTAGTGAGTTCCAGGTGTTGACCACTCTGTTACTAAAGTTATTGTTTTTTATATAGGGTTTTATTTTCTGTAAACTGTATTGAGTCGCCATCTGTGAATAGGCAGCAATATAAATTCCGCAAATAACAAACAAACAAATAAATCTATTGGGAATATGCAGAGGTGGTATTCAGCAGGTTCTGACCAGTTCTGGAAACCGGTAGTGGAAATTTTGTGTAGTTCAGAGAACAGGCAAATATCACCCCTGACTGGAGATTTTACAGTATCCTTCCCCTGCCACGCCCACCAAGCCACAACCACAGAACCAGTAGTAAAAAAATTTGAATCCCACCACTGGGAATATGGATATTTTATGCATGCTTGACTGTCATGAAAATGCAAGCCTTAGCATAGCAGTTGCCACAGAAAGAGACCCAAACAGTGTTTGCAAAAGACGAGCTTATCGTTTGCCAGAGAGGCTGGATTTAGATCAGCTAGAAAAAGCGAGAGTCCGGCTGTTTCCATGTGGCAGCACAGTCAGGGTTTTCCTTGCTTGAATCACCCGCAGAACTGTTATTTACTTAACAAACTTGACTTTTAAGCATTACCAGGCATCAGCTTAAAGAACAGGGAAGTAAGGTCAAGGAAAAGAAAGATCCAGAGAGATTTTTTAAAAAAGAAAAGCAGGTAGGTGTTGATTCAGTCTTGTCTGTTTCATTCGGAGTGAGACAGCATTTCAGGTCAGGCTACAGATAATAATAATAATAATAATAATAATAATAATAATAATAATAATAATAATAATAATAGTTGTTGTTGTTGTTGTTATTCCACTCTGGATTTTATCACTACTAGGTCTCAATTGGCTACCTGATTTAATTGCCATTTTAACAAGGTAACTTAGAAGAAGGCAGTTCTAAAATTCAGGCTATCAGAAAACCTAGATGACCATGAAACAGTGGAAAAGAGGATGCCTGGTGGTCCTAAGTAAATTTAAAAAAACACTGAAGATGGAGAAGATCTGTTTTTTTAAAAGCACCACTATAAAACTAAGCAATTACAGATTTAATTAAATTTGGCAATATCTCCAAAACCAGGACTTCTTTCTTTGATGAAGTTAAAGCAGTAAGCAGAGCAGTAACAATCTGGATGGTTATCTATGTATTTTTGCTGCCATCCTACTGGCCATTTGGATATTTGCAGCCCAGTAGCTCTGTGCTTGTGGTACAATTGCCAGGTAAACCTCCACCTCATCTTTGCACACCAAAGATGCACCAAGATTATTTAATGGGACTTGGTTGTGAGAAGCTGTTGATTATCTGCACCCAAGATGATTATTTTCATCCATTTTGTCTTTCTAATCATACAATTTATATTTCCAGTAACTGTGATTGTCTTTGGATGGCATACTGTAGTTTTATTTTATGGTGACAAATCTCCCATATCCATGTACTTGTGGGTGTGTGGTTTTCTTTTTATAGATCCTTGATTAGAATATTGTTTTCTGCTTGATTGTTCACCTGGTGTCAATCCCTGCTCCTCTGGGATGATGATATGTTCTGGATTTTTTGTTTCCTTCTTAGCTTTAACTAAAGAGCCTAGGTGGTGTAGTGGTTAGAATGCAGTACTGTAGACTATTTCTGCTGACTGCTGGCTGCCTGCAATTTGGCAGTTTGAATCTCACCAGCTCAAGGTTGACTCATCCTTCCAAGGTCAATAAACTGAGGACCCAGATTGTTGGAGGCAATATGGTGATTCTGTAAACTGCTTAGACAGGGCTTTTAAACACTGTGAAGCAGTATATAAGTCTTATTGCTACTGCTAAAACTGGCAGGGAAAGTTCCTGTGTATAAACAGGGGGCAAATCCCACACTCACCAACATTGGTTTATTTAGTTGTGTAACCAAATGTCTGCAAGCAAACAAACAACCTCAGAGAACACCAAGGTTTCCATAACTTATGTTCTTGTATGATATATGGTTCTTATTACATAATTTGTGTGATGACATCATGACATGTTTGCCATTAATTTGACACTATTATGTCTTATTACAATTATTGCTGGATGTTCTCAGAATTCCCAGCCAACATGGCTAATCAGTGGTTTAATGAAGCTATAATAATTCTGACTAGTTTAAATTTTAAATGGTGACATGGCTACTTGCTTTTTTCTCTTTACCATATGCAGGAGGAAGAGAAGAGAAATAAAGGTACTCAAATCTACTGGTAAGACTTTAGCAAGTTTATTTACTTAATACTGAAATATGGCTTAAATGTTAACATCTGAACTAAGCCTGTATTTTGTGAATCACAGTTGGGCTGAAATCTTCACAGCATTTATTACTCTTAAATATTACAGAGATGACTGTTGGCACACAAAAGATTAACTAATACTGTTAATGTGCAATGCATCTATTAAGACTGCTCAAAAAGGGAAAAACAGCTTTGTAAGAGCAATATTTTGTTAATATTCAATGACTTTTCCTTATAGTGTTTTTTGATGGAAAACACATGGAAATATTTCATATCTTTTGGCATGCATTTCAAGAGAATGAGAGAGGAGAGAGAAAGTGAGAGAGCAAAGGAAAATATGCAGGAGTTCTGAGTAAAGCAGCTGCTGTGTAAAAACCATTGCTTAATATACTGTGCTTTATTGCATATTTATTTCTTTTCATCCATCTGTTTTCACTTGTTGTCTCTTGTTTTATAATTGGATTTCAGGAAATTTGGGGGCAGGGAATAATCTTCCTGTTATTTGTTGTCGCAATACATTGTACAACGTGATCCTCCAAATCCAAAACAAATGCAATCATAAATGTTCTTCTGTTCCGTTAGGATAAGAAATCAAGGTAGGAAAAGATGCATCTAGTGTACCACTGTATTCCCAGAAGATTTTAAGGAGGGTTCTTTATATCATACTTAAAATGACCAGTTTCCTACTTTCTTCAGCCAAACACATGATTGTGGTTTGTGGGGGCTTTTCCAGACAATAATTTTACTGTTATTATAGATGCACAGCTGTTCAGCTGCTACAGAGGAATCCAGCTCCGTCCCCCTCAAATTTTGTGTCTGATGTAGAGGAATCATATTTTCCTGAGACTCACAGAATGATATTTTGTGTCTGGGAAAATGAAATATTTTGCTAGCCTGTTTATACTTGATTGAAATAGTGCGTATCAGCCCCAATGAGAAACATGTGCAGCAGGTTTTTCACCCTAATCCTTGCTATTCTGTACCGATTAAAGCAATATTTTCCTTTCTGTGCATTTGTTTTACCTTGGTAAGACATGATCTCACTTGTTTTACAAAGAAACATACGGATCGGGGTAAAGTCTTAGCAAGCAGTGTGAATCAACATGTGGAAGCTGAATGACAAACCTTTGAATTGATGTCTTTTTTTTCCTCTGAAAAAGGAAGAAAGTGGTTGGAGCACTGAGGTTTTGCAATAGTCCTGGTATCTTCAGAGGTCATCTTCCAATTTGCCCTTCATGTATTGCCTCCCATGAGATAAATTAAAAGGCTAGTTTGGACACAGTTCACAAGTAGACCTTTCTCTGCCTGCTTAGGCAAATAGCAGTAGCGCTTAGACTCATATACAGCTCCACTCTATAGCCCCCTCTAAGCAGTTTACAGAGTCAGCATATTGTCCCCAACAATCTGGGCCCTCATTTTACTGACCTTGGAAGGATGGAAGGATGAGTCAACCATTGAAGCCAATGAAAATTGAACTGCTGACAATCAGCAGAATTAGCCTGCAATACTGCATTCTAAATATTAAACCTTGCCATATTGGATCTTTGGGTAAATCATGCCTTTGTCTTATTTCTTCCTCATCTGAACAAATCACCTGTTGTATTTTCTGCAAGTTGGTTCAATTACACTAAATATTACAAATAACTTTAACCTCTCCTGCCATGTTTGCATAAAGCTCATCTTGGAAGATAATCTAAATTCTGCACCCATTAATTTGAATTTTGGCAAGCTTTATCTTCTCATAGAGGTTAATATACACGTAGAATTCATCTGGTTCTCTCAACTGATAAAGACAAAATATACAGATATAAAGGTTTATCCCTTCTCTCTTCATAGCCCCAAAGCTTTTCATAACAAGGAGATCTTCTGCAATGGATCTCACATGAGTAGGACTACTAGTTTTGTTCCATTCTGAAATAAGGTGCGCGAGACCGGGTTCCCACAAACAGCTCTTTTATTAACAAGTAAAGCAACTAGTAACAGAACGCCCAAGATGTGGCGCCCTTCTTAATTAGCGGCTATGCTCGCGCTTGGGGGTTTGGGCCCCCAAAATTGAAAAAAAACAAAACAAAATTTAGGTTTTTTTTAAAAGTTTTTTCCCCGCCCGTTCCCCCAAAGCGGGGCCCCCCCAAAAAAATTCCAGACAAAAACATGGTTTTCCCCCTTTAAGTTTTTTTAAAAGCAATTTTGAAAGAAAACAAGGCCCCCCTTCTCCCGGCCAATCAGTTAGGTATTTGGAGTCCTACCAAGTTCCTATAACACAAACCCCTCCCCCCTTGGTTTTGTCCAATGTGCGTCAATAGTCATGGAAGGTAGCGTGGGGCTTTTTTGGGTCCTAAGTTGAAGCCTGCTGCTCAAGTCTCAGCTGGTCCTCAACACGGTTCAGTACAGGATCGCTTCTCTCTGTTTCTTCTCCATGGAACCTCCTGGAAGGGTGAGTCAGACCTTGCTCTCCCTCCTGAGTTTTTTTGGCTGGTTGAGGTGGCTCTGCTGCTTCCTCCTGGTTGTCCGGGTTTTTGGTTGAGCTGGAACTGGCCTGTCTCCTTCCAGGAAGGCCTTGCCTTCTCCTGCCTCCTGGACTTCTTCCTTTGGGTGACTTTGTGACAGTGTTTGTTGTCCGTTGGTTATTGGAGGTTCGTCTCCACTTTTTTGTTATTGTTGGTGTTTCCCCCCTCTTTGGTTGTTTTTGGTTCATATTTATTTGTGGTGTTGGTGTGGTGTTCATTTTTAGTGTGCGAGAAGCCGAAGCTGGTCGATGTGCCGCTTCATGCTCTCTCTGCATCCACACAAGTCAGTAGACCGGGGGCCTGTGATTTGGGTGATTGGTGGCTGGAAGCCATAACGGGTCCCCCGGTAAGGTTTTTAGCGTACACCCGATCGGCTATTCAAATGACCGATACTTGCTGGAGGAGTCAGGGGGGTTGTCTCACCGGTATATGTGGGGGTGCAGTCTATCTGGTAAGGTCAATTTCCTACCCATGAGGAGTTCTGGCTGGCTCTTGTTGGTGTTGTGCTGGGGGTAATGTTGTTGCATGGTTATACAATCTTTAAGCTTTTCTTGCAATGTCCCCCGGTGTCCATTTTTTTCTAGGCCCTGCCTTAGTATAACTGACCATGCATTCAGCCCGTCCATTAGCGGGCCGGATTGAGCCAGCGCTGTCAGGGCATGTTGATGCCCTGTGCAGCCAAGTAACTGCTCAATGCCAAGTGGTAAACTGGTGCTCATTGGTCCGATACGATAACATCAGGTAGCCATGCGTGCGAAAGATTTGTTAACTGTTTCAATGACTGCCTCGGTGGTAGTGGATGCCATATGTAGACTTCCAACCAAGTTCGAGTAGGCATCCACGATAACCAAAATAGTGTTCCCTTTAGTTGGCCCAGCAAAGTCATTATGCAGTCTCGACCATTGGCCTCTGGGAGTTTCCATTCTATGACTGGTGCCAGTGGTGGGGGGGTAAGGCCTGGCGATTTTTGGCAATCATGGCATGTGCCACCAACGTTCCCAATGTCTTTGTCGCAGTCCCTGACCACCAGACATAACTCATGCCAAGGGCTTTCCATCTTAACTATGCCCGGGTGCCCTCGTGCAACATGCACAGCACTTCTCCTGTAATTTTTTCTAGGATTATTCACCGCGTGTACACCCACAAAATACAGCCTTTTTCAATAGACAGTTCAGAGACTTTGTCAGGTGCGAAATGGTTTAAAAAGTCTCGGTTTTGTTTTTGTCCGTCACATGCCTGGCCAGCCTTACCCTACCCAATATAGAATGCGAGCTGTCCAGCAGGTCTTTTCGCAGTGGCTTAGTGGATGTCTGCTGTGGTTAGTGGCAGGCTTCGGCAAGCGACTCGATTTGGAGGGTGGAAGACAGAGGGGCTGGGTTGTCTCTGTGAATGGGTAGCGGGGAACGCTCAAGGCGTCTGCATGGGTGATGGTCTTCCTGGGTGATGGGTGAGTGTGGTAGTTGTATTGCAGCGAGGAATTCAGACCACCTTGTCATTCCTTGGTGACAGAATGTTCGGGTCGGTTTGTTTCCTGCCAGAATTCCTAGCAGGGGTTTGTGGTCAGTGATGATTGAAAAGTCCTAACCCTAAAGGGTACTCGTGGAAATCTTTTGACCTGGGCTATGATTGCGGAGGGCTTCTCTAGTTGGAGTTGGCTTGTAATATTTCTCGTGCTCCAATTTAACAGTGTTTTTTGAATAGAAGGTGATCAGTGCCTCTCTGCCGTCTGTAACTTGTGGCTCAGGATGGCGCCGAATTCCAAAAGGTGATTCCAAAAGGCATAACACAGGTGCCTGTCATTGGATAGGCAGGGTATTGCTATACTGGATGCAAACAGTGCTAGATGTTAAGTAAATCCTTTATATTTTGAAATCTGCTTGTTTCGGTGGCAGCCATTTCCAGATAGTTTTTTTTGTCTAACAACCGATGTAAGGGTTCTGCTACAGTTGCCTTTTTGGGGCAAGGAACACATTGCAGAAATTTATAGAGACCTAGGAATGTTGCAAGTCAGTTTTGGTTCCTAGGTCTAGGTTGCGTCTTTGGATTGCCTTATCTTATTTTTTTTCAGTGGGGTGTATCCCTGCTCATTATGAGATTAGCCTAGAAGTTCGACCTGCTTGTGGCTTAAGGTTACATTTTTCTCACTTATTTTAAGGGCCTGCGTCTCTGAATCTTCGTAATACTTCTTTTAATCTATTTCTAGTTGGTTGTGTATTTTTGCTGACACTAGTTACATCATCAAAATAAGGGATGACCTCCTTTGATTCCATTTAGAAGGTGTTCCATGAGGCTTTGGAAAACGCTGGGGCCGACGCTAATGCCGTATTGAAGTCATTGCACTTGAATGCCCTCTGTGCTGTCACTTTCTGTGTCTGGTAGCTTGTGTTGTGGGGTGTACACGGGTAGCTGTTGGTACCCGTGGTGTGCGAGAATCTGAAGGCGTTTGCAGGAAATGTTTTTATATCCTCCCCTTGGGAGTGCAATAAGTGTTGCACTACCAGTAGCTGGGGTAATGCGCTTTGTTGGAAGCGCATGATTTAGGGTTGCTTTAGGTCTCCACAGATGTGGCACTGACCCCCCATCTGGTTTGACAGGAGTCAACGATGAGGTGTTTCCCACCTGCTTAGGTCTGTATTGGTGTAACTACCCTTTGCTATTAATTTGTTTAGTTGTTCATCAATTTTGTTTTAAGGCAAAAGAACATGTCTGGCTTTGAAGCTGGATGGGTGGTATTATTCGGGTCTAGGCTAATGATATTGGGGTCCCTTGTACTTGCCTAGGGTCCCATCGAATACATCCTGGAACTCTTGCAACAGGCCTTTCTCCCAGTTGGCCACAACGATGCTGTTGATCCGGTCCATCCGATTCCCAGGGCCGCAAACCATTCGATCCCAGCAAGGCTAGGGTGATCACGGTCGATGATGGTCAGAGGCAAAATTTTGGCATGATTTTTTAAACTCGATGAGGAAATGTCCAAGGCCCACTACCAGATTCGATTTCCCTGGTAGTCCTTTAAAATCAGCTTTTGTTTTTTCAAGTTCTTTTTTTTGATGTTCGGTATCAAGATACCATGGATAAAAAGGATCTGGAAATCAACTCCATCTCACAGGGCTTCCTTCGATGTTCACCTCTATCTGAGACCTTTTTTACATTTGCTGCCCTGGTTTTTCTGATTGTTACCATCTGGTGCATTTCCTCTCTGTCGCTCGTTCTTTTATTTCTACTATCTCAGTTCCATCTGCTTCCGGCTTGTCTCTCTTCATTTCTGGGTGTGTGTGTGCTGCGCATCTTTTAGGGACTATAGCTCTTTTTGTTTCAGCAGACCCTTTCGATGTGCCTCTGTTTGTTACAAGCTCTGCAGATTGCATCTAGGAACTGCATTCAGATTGCGTTTGGTTGCCTCACAATCCAGCACACTGGAATTCTCGCCTGCTTGCTTCTTTTTTCCACCATTATTTGTCTGATTGGGAGTCTATGGACATCTTCATTGTCATCATCATGTCCCACTCAGGAGTCGAGATCTTCATAGTGGGCGGTCACTGTGGGCTGTTTCTTGCTTCCCTCTGTCTTCTTTTCTCTGGATTGATTACTGGCGGATCTGGAATTGGTTCATCTGGCGCATAGTGGCTGCGGATTTCTTTGCTGCTTCAGCGCGGTGGCTTCTGCGATCGCCTCAGCCACATGATGTTTGGTCTATTTAGCAGCTTACTCTGGAGTGTAGCATCATCAATCGAGACCACGCGGTCCTCATGGCCTCATCCATGTTCTGGAACTCGCAGGCTCCTCCGATGTGTCTCCGGGCTGCTACAAAATCTCCGACAGTCTCCTCTTCTTTCTGGTCTCTTTTTGTAGAACTTGTGCCTTTTATCAAAGTTGGAGACCACAGGTGCGTAATGTTCTCAGAGCATTCTGTTCAGCTCAGGCCAAGTCATCTGTTTTAACATCTCTGGTTTGGCTGGTGCCTTGCCATTTTAAAAATGGCTGGTCCGCAGTGTGTGAGGAAGACAGCCCTCTTCCCTCTGGTCAGAAATATCCTTCAGTTCGTTGCTGTGCTTTCTAAAAACATTAGAAAGCGATCGATATACGACTCCCAATCCTCCTCATCAGGGTTGAATGGTGCGGGTGGCACATTGTTACCGGCCATCTCTCTCACTCGGTTCTGATTGCTGCGTGCTTCGGTCTCACTCTTCTATGATGATCCCACCTTCGTCACCAGTGTTCCGTTCTGCAATAAGGTGCGCGAGACCTGGTTCCCACAAATAGCTCTTTTATTTACAAGTAAAGCAACTAGTAATGGAACAATAGCCCAAGCCGTGGCAGCCCTTCTTATAGCGGCTTGCTCACGGCTTGTGGCCAATGACAGTAGTTTAAGTCTTCCCGCCGTCCGAATGGTTCCTAAGTAACCAATTTGAGAACGGCCTTCTCGGCCAATCAGTTTAAGGTATTTGGAGTCTACCAAGTTCTATACACAAGTTTGACCTGAAGTAAGTTGCAAACTTTCTACACAGGATAATGTTCCAAAGGCGTTTTTTTCAAAAGGCATCTGTTTCCTCCACCCTTGAAAACATTTCTTTTTTCATTCAGGAGATTCACTTCTGCAGAATTGAAGAAGCTTCTTGGATGAGAAGCAAAGCATTTTGAAGGAAAAAAAAAAACCAAACAGTCCAGCTGCCTTTTGAAAAAGTGCCTTTGGGGCAACCATGACCTGGATGATTGAGAATCTCCATAGACATTTACATGGAATAATGTTTGCAGTGTGCTTTGAAGGTTTAAGCAAAGAAAGCATAGAGAGGGGAACTTATCACACAAAAGGGCTATTGGGCTATTCAATTCCAAACAGAACAACAAAATATAATGTTTGGTTTTACTTCTACATTTATCTCTCACCAGGCTTTTTTCCTTCCATTTCTTGCCTTCTGAATTGAAAATGTTATATTTAGGGTTTCTTCCATCCAGATGGGGAACATTATGCATGGTGAGGGATGCACCTGATAACCAGAGAAGAATAAAAAACAGAATTACTATGCCAAGCAGATAAAGTTGTATTGCACATGTGGATGAGGTCAGAATTTTCAGAGGGAGGAGCTTAACTGAAATTGTAAATGTTTTCTTTTTTTTATTAAGTAGATTAAGTTTGATTCATGGGTTATACTACACATTTTGTGTTTCCTGGTTCAGAATTGTGGAAACAAGCAATTGTGGCTAGGTGTGGTATCGTTATAGCACTGCCTGTGTATGCTTTATATCCTAAATTATTTTATTGGCAAGTTTGATGTTGATTAGTTTTGTTATGAAATCATTGTAATTGTTTATTTAGCAATCTCAGGGTAATTTTTTTGATAATATATCAGATTGCAATCTTGTTTCCTGTATTAATGGAGAAATTATTAATCAGTAATAGAGTGTCTATTTCATCTGCAAGCTTTAATTTCCCACCAGTTTCCTGCAAACTGACTCCCTCCAGATGTTCCAGAATTCATAGCCAGATTGAAAATCCCACTATATCTGGAGAGCAACCAGGCTAGGAAAGCTTGTTTTACAATTACAAGTTGCATAAAAGATACTTATGTTATCTCACGGTTATCTAGCATGTTCAAGAATTGATTAAAATCTCAAGAACTCTTTTTAAACAAGTGATTGAGTCAATTGTGTGAAATGATTTGCAATTTTAAAACATTCATAGTTATTTTACTGAAATAGTACAATATGATTTGATGTTTTTGGGAGGTAAACTGATCATGATAGTTCTTTGAGATTGATATAGAAATAATACAAATGAGGGTGAAAGTATTTTCTCCAAGTATATGGGTTGGTTTCTGAATGTTTTGTTACCAGGTTAGAGTTTAAGGGATGTCAGTGTCATTATTCTCCTGTTTATAACAGCTTCAGGTGTGGGTATGTCACATGAGAGTCTTGCAATGGGAAAGGTGGGTTTCAAAAATTTTAGCAAAGGGTTCTCTACCCTGATGCTGTGTAGGCATAGCCATGATGGGCGTAGCTTAGTCAGCCTCCTGCACCATGGCAGGGGGGCATTTTTTTGCCCTCCCGGGGCTCCAGAGGCTTTCCTCAAGCCTCCAGGAGGGTGAAAACAGCCTCCTTGGGCTCCAGATGCTCTCTGGAAGCTGGATACAGGTCCATTTCTGGCCTTCCCAAACTTCCAGGAGTCTCATTTTGCTCTCCCCAAGCCTCTGTGCATACCCTGCACTTATCTGCATCCAAAACAGGCCACGTGGGGACTCCTGGGAGGGGTGGAGCAGGGTGGATGGGGCAGAGCCAGCCAGGAGTTGGGATTTGGGGGTTCTCCAAATGGCACAGAATCTTAGTTAGGGGCTCTCCCGAACTTCTGCGAAACCCCGCAGCCCACCCCTGGGTGTGAGTCATTGACTCTTACTTCCCACTATCTCAGGACTTGAAGGCAGCAAGCCTTATATATTATACAGGGCAAAGAAAGGACGATCACTTCTCTTATGGGTTATTTGTAAGCTTTCTGAATGCATTTGATCATCCAATCGATGGCCAAAAGGTTGGAGTACAATAGAGCCAAATCCAGTAATAATAACAGGGATGGGAGCAAACGTATTTTTGCATGAATTGCTGGTTGTATTGTACAATCAGATCTTAATGTAATTTTTTTAAAAAATCAAGGAATGTCTGTAAACATTTCTATGGATTCTACCTACTTTATAAATTAACAGAAAAAGCAATCAATACCTGCAGTGTAAAGTGAATGCTGGTAGGTAATTATTGGATTTACAAAGATTCTTCTAGACATGAAGCATTGATTCAAAAAAGGAATGAAAGGTGGGGGGAAGAGAGGCAGAATCTTTAATGTTTCCAGTGTTAGGGATAATTCAGCTGACTTGATGAATCTTTCTTAGAATGTAAACTAAGTTCTGTTAGCACTTCTCCCCTAATGGAAAAAAAAACTGCCTTGAGGTTTTAAAAGATCAAATGTAAGAGAAACACATATTGACATCTTAGTTCATACCTAATTCTATCATGCCAGGTATAGTCTTTACACAAAACATAATGACTCAAGAATTTTAAACCATGTCTTCAGCCACTTAGTTCTTCCTTCTCTCTGTGATGCTTTACAGACAAGAAAAATCTTTTGCCATGTTTTGGGAAGTTATTCCTTTTGATTATAGTTGTGTCTGTGTCTGAGTGGTACTTTTGCTTTGTTTGATTTAATAAGTCTATTGCTACCATTCAAATAACATTTGTTAAAAAGAAGCTTTGTTTTCAAAAGTGTCCTTTAACCCAGTGATTGCCAACCAGTGGGCATGGGGACCACTGGTGGTCCACGAGAAAATTTTGGTGGTCTGCAAAGAAATGTTACCCCCAAAGCAATTAATCCAGGCTGTGCGGGGATATAAGGCTGCACTGCCCACATGGCCTGTGGGAACACAGTGCTTGCTTCACTTGCATTGCAAATAATATGAGGTAGTGAGGGGAGGTGGAAAGAGTGGAGGAGGGAACTTGCCCCATGCACCCCACATCCCTGGCCTGGCCACTGGACTGCTTTTTTCTGCTTCTTTTTTCTTCTGCTTTTGGCACACAAGGAAAGCAGTAAAAGTCTTTCCTTCTCTCCCCCCAAACTCCACCAGAAATGAATCCTTGGGACCCTGCAATGCATTCTACTCCAAGAGGCAGCGCTGGCACAACAAATCTGACAAAGACTCATTTCTAGCAGTTTGTGGGAGAAAAAGAAAGACTTCTGCTGCTTTTGCTGCTTTCCTTGCATGAAGCCAAAAGTCTCTCTTTCTCTCTCCCCCTGAGAATGGAGCTGGAGAGGGTATCCTGTGATTCCAAATAAAGAATGATAGATCAATAGGAAAACAGAGTGGGGAATTTTCCTGCAGACTTTTTTTGGGATTTTCCCAGGGTCTTTGGTCCACGGGATTTTAAATTATGAGTTTGGTTGTCCCTGAAGTCCAAAAGGTTGGCGACCCTGATCTAATCTCATCTATTATGGAAACATAGAGTGCAAATAAAGGGATTTGCAGCATGAAGTGAAAATTTAATATGATACTTGAGGTCTTGAAGTCAGAACTGAAGTTCCTGGTGACTGCCTGGACAAATCCCTGCAATTTTCTTGGCAATATTTCAGAAGTGGCTTTTGCCCATGCCTACTTCCTCAGGATGTTGGCAGAATAACTGGCCCTAGATCACCCAGTTGGCTTTGTCTCAAGTGGGACAAGAACTCATGGTTACCCAGTTTTTAGCCTGATACTTTAACCATGTTACCAAACTAGTCTCTAAATATTATAGGGTAATCAAAAAGAAAAGCCTTACCTTTTAACACTATTCGTCTGAGAACTGAAAGTGCTATATTTGTGGACATAAAAATCCAGAAAACTAATAAGTGGCAGCTAAGACTTAAGAGTTTTCTTTATCTTTGTACTGCTGTCTAGTGGCTGTCCATGGTGTTACAGTCCAGGTAGGGTGGTCCTATATCCCAGGTCCTTCTGCTTTAGAAATCAAATTTAAATAATAAAAACATTAGAGATCTCACCTGCAGTGAAGCTCAAATGTATTTGGCTTAATTTCCTTTGTGAAAGAAAACAAATATGGAAAGAAAGTGGAGAAGTTGGACCTTAGCCAATGAGAGCCTGAGTGGGATGAAGGCTCAGTGGGGTGTTTTTGAACAAACTGGACAGATAAGTGACTCAAGACTATGATTGAAAAACTGCATATCAACTAAAGATAATGTAACCAGCTGGAACAACAACCAAAGATTGGTGTGAGTGAATGAGAATGCCAATAAACAATGCAAAGAATTAGTAGTAGGCAGCAAAAGCAAGCACAGAGAATACTTGCACAGATCAATAACAATGTAGGGTGGATTTATTTCCTTTCTATTCCTTTCCTTTTAGATCCAATCAATTTACTAATTAATCCATAGGACCTATGTTCTCAGTCAAAGTATTGGATGAGAAGCTAGTGATTAATACATTATCCTGCTTAAGGCCCTGTCACACTGGCCAACAGATGCAAAACGTTAGTAAAAAGGACACAGCGGATGAGAAAAATGTTCCATCCGTTGTTATCCACTCTCGAAAGGGGCAAAAATTTGCATAAGAGAGAATCATCTCAGCCACTGCCAGCGACCGGGAGTATACCTCGTGTTCCTTCCTCAAGTGGAGTATTGGGAGGCCTCCTCTCTCCGTTCTCTGAATATGCTCTTCCTCCTTTGAGCAGGGACCCGACTGCGAGCCGTTCCGATTAGAGGGTCTTCCCAGGTTGTCAGGGGCATGCTCCTCCACACCACCACACGCAGCAGCGCACCAAGCAGGATCAGCAGCAGCAGCAGCATCCGAGCAGCATCACCCACATGGTCACCAGGCAGCAGCAGCAGAGACAGCGAGACACCAGCAGCGCCTGCAGCGGCCGAGTACACAGACAGAACCAGGAGCATCGAGCAGGTACCAGGAGCATGAACAGGACACAGTCAGTCGAGAGACAGTTGATGAAGCAAGACCTAGGAACACAAGCAGGACCAAGCAGGACGAGTCAGACCAGGAGCATAGACAGGACGATGCAGGACCAGCACGAACAGCAGGACCAGATGGACGATGGACATTGACAGCAGAGGTAGAGTCAGTAGCAGAAAGCACACCTGCCGAGAAGCATCTCCAGCCTTGCCTCCAGAAGCAGCCATCCTTAGCAGAAGCCCAGCACCAGGGTAGTGCCCAGCAAAGAGTAAGCACCAAGCAGAAAGCTATCCACCACCAGTAACAGCATCAAGCATAAATCCGACACTAAGCATGTAGTAGAAGCACAACCTACCGGAGAAGAAAGCATCAACACAGTAGTTTAGCTACAAGCCAGAAGCAACCAACCAACCCTGCCATATTAGCAGTCACATCATGCTCCATCATCTAGAAGCATGAAGCAGCAGAACCCCAAGCGCCCGAAGAACAAGCCCATGCTGCTCAGAAGCTCCGACAGCAAGGCAGAAGAAGTGAGGGGCCATGACACGATGGTGGGAGGGGTGGCCTTGTCCCTCTTGCCAGGGCTGGCAGCAAGATGGCTGAGGTTTCTCTGTCTTGCCATGTGTGTGTGGGAGTTTGCTAGGGAGGCAGCAAGGCTGCAGGCTTCAGGCTGGCCAGGGCGAAGCGCAGGCAGGAAAGACAGGTTACAGCAAGGCTGCCAAAGCAGACTTGGCAGGTCAGCCTGGCAAGCAAGGCTGGCAGGGGGCCTGGCAGGATGGCACGGCAGAACAAGGCTAGGCAAGCGAAGGTCTGGCATGCAGGCATGCAGGACAGACTGGCAAAGACACTCAATTGGTCTGGAAGCAGGTCTCCTATTGAAATGGTGACTGCTGCCCGCTTGGCGATGCTGACCTCCCATTTATTATCCGCTGGGGCCTGACGCAATGTCATCCCTCTCGCTACATGTCGCAGTGAACGTCTAGGCATACACCGCTAGGTTCTTCTGCTGTGCAATTAACCGCTAACGGCTCTCTCCGCTGGTGTCAATCCACTTATCATTCCACTAGGCATCCGCTGTGCAATCATGCTTCATTCCGCTGTCTGGCTGCTCCGTATACTGGCATCCGCTGTAATCCATCTGGCGTCTGCTTTGCTGCTGCGGACGCCCAGAGAGCACCTAGTGTGATGTGCGCCATCCGCTCTCGATACCGCTTCCAAAATCGCCGCGCTAGAGCTTCGTTTCACGCATAACCCGCGTGTCCATCTTCGCCCTGGCGCTCCCTCTCTACCGGGCGTCCATTTCCTTTCCGTGTTATTCCGCCTCTGG
>BHFT01033420.1:0-28381 GCA_004320025.1 Laticauda laticaudata
GTGAGTGCGCAGATGCCAGAGGGATGCCGAGAGGATACATCAGATGTGTAACGTGATGACAACGGAACGTTAGAACCGTTGTTGTCCGGATATGTCGCGGGATATATAAGATCGTTACGCGCTGGAAAGTATCATCCCGCTCAAAAAGTTTTGTGCCAGCTCAAAACTTTTTTGAGTGGATGAAATTAGCAGTAGACTTGATGTTTTAGAACGACTAGAGTGTATGAAACATGTATGCAGTGGAGTACACAAATGGATGCATCGCGTGGTTTCCAACGGATGGCAAGCTTTTTTGTCCATTTTACATCCTCTTTGCATCCATTGGTTCAGTGTGACAGGGACTTTACTTTCTGATCTTGTTATATTATATTCTGCATTTGTTCAGGATTACTAAGTAATTTCCATAGGAACATGCCATAATTTTTTTCTCACAGCCGGAGCTTTATAACATAGTTTGGGCTGAGAAAGCAATAGCACTTAGACTTATACGCCACTTCACAGTACTTTCCAGTGGATAGAAGGCTGAGTCAACCTTGAGCCTGGTGAGATTCAAAAAACCAAATTGCAAGCAGACAGCAGTCAGCAGTAGCCTGCAGTACTTCATTCTAACCATGGCACCATCACATTGCAGTGGTTAAAATGGTGACTGGCACAAAATTATTCAACCAATTTTCATGTCTGAAGGTGAACCTGAACTTCGATCTTACAGTGCTCATGCTGGATTTACACTACACCGTATTTCTATTATGATACCTTTCTACCAGAATAATGGGAGAAGACATAAAAAGGGGGAAAGTATTGCCACTGCAAAGAATTTACTCTTGCTTTTCTATTATTTTTTTAAAAAGGGAAATAAATTATGTACATGATAACACAACATGATTTAAAGTCATCTATATATTTATTAAAGCATTTGAAAGTGTAATTTATATTAATGATGAAAAGTAAGAAGAAACATATTGGCTCTACCTATTGTAATTCTTGGAATTTACACATATAAAAGGTAATTTTATACAAAGAATAGAGATTCTCTATGGATAACTATCTGCTGTAGATTTTCTCTACAAGTTAAAAAAAAAATGAGTGGAAAGACAAAGAGAGTCATAATCCATGTTTCTTATCGCACAAAGAAGTGTTTTTCAACCTCTAAATCTTTAAGATATATGGACTTCCAGAATTCCCAAGCCAACATGTTGGCAAAAGAATTCTATTAATTACCATCCATACATCTTAAAGTTATCGTGTTAAGAAATACTTCTTTTTTGTGGAACATTGGCAAAAAGATAGAATGCTATAAGATGCCGAAATGGACTTCATAAGTCATACTGTATATTTTCATTCAGAAGTAAATTGACATGAATTTCCTAATAAACTGAAACTCTTCTTTAGGAAGATTAATTGTTTATTTATTTTATTTATTTTATTTGTCAAGCAAGTACTAGATAACAGGTATAAGTATAAGCATGGTTATGAATACATAAAATGGATACGAATAAAAAAGAAACAATAGGACAGGGATGGTAGGCTCATTGGTACACTTATGCACGCCCCCAACAGACCTCTTAGGAAAGGGGTGAGGTCAATAGTAGACAGTCTAAGGTTAAAGTTTTTGGGTTTTGGGGAAGAAACCACAGAGTCAGGTAAAGTATTTCAGACATTGACCACTCTGTTTCTAAGGTTGTATTTCCTGCAATCAAGTTTGGTGCGGTTTACCTTGAGTTTGTATCTATTGTGTGCTATTTATTGTTGTGGTTGAAGATGAAGTATTCATTGACAGATATATATATTCAGAATATATATATATTCATTGCAGTAGATAATTTTATGTACTATACTTAGATCAGACCGAAGGTGGTATAGTTCTAGGTTGTCTAGGTCCAAAATTTCAAGTCTGTTGGCATAATGTATTCTGCTACAAGTAAAAGTGTGAAAAACTCTTCTCGTCAAATATTTCTGGACTTTCTTGACTGTATTAATATCCATTGTGCCAAAGCTGATTTTAAAAATCCATTTACAATACAAGCTATCATTTTCCCTTGTGGGTCACATTTAAACAGCAAGGCTTTCCCTGAAATGGAGTTTCTTCTTTCATTTTTAGCAGAATGGGAATGTCATGTGGTTTTAGTGTCATTGTGACATAGCAGCTAAAGCCCATGTCACACTGCACCAACGGATGGAAAGAGGATGTAAAATGGAGAAAAACACTTGCCATCCTTTGGTTAACGCAATTCATCCGTTCTGTACTCACTGCGTCCGTTTTTCATCCTCTCTATCTGTCCAGCATCCATCGACTGAGGTTCCATCCGCTAAAAAACTTTTGAGCTGTTCAAAACTTTTTGAGTGGAAAATGTATCAAATGTTCTGCATCCGCAATGCATACAGGGAACATCCGTTCTACATCCGTTGTCATCCGTTACGCATCCGCTATATCCGCTAGGCATCCGCTGCACATCACCACGCAACTCAAATCCGCTCCAGCGGTAAACGGACAGAGGGAGAAGCGAAACGGATGCGGAATGGACACAAAGCATTAGTAGCACAGATGTAGAAAGGATGAAAGCAGATGCAGCTCGCATAGAAAGCATTTAAAACGGAAAAAACGTTTGCAGAGGGGACCTATCTCGGATATTAAGGATGTCTAGAGGATGCCTAGAGGATGCAAAAGGACACCTAGTGGAAACCTATATTGCCTCTAAAAAGGGGGAGGAACTCACCTGGATCTCACTTTCAGTCCAGCAGCCCTGCTATGCAGACCTCTGCAGCCTTCATCTGGCTCTTGCTCTTCCACAGCATCCAGTCATGTCCACCATGGATCGTAACACACTCCTTTTGTAACCCACCATCGTTCTGCAACAGAGCGAAGCCATCTATAGCCTCTTTCACCTGTTCTACAGGAAGAAAAGGAGGCGGCCAAGAAGTGTCTGGTCCGAAGATGGATCGGGAGAAGAGCAGAGTATGGACTGTACAACAAGCTGATGGTGGAGCTGAGGAACGAAGACCCTCGTGCATTCCAGAACTTAATGAGGATGCCTCCAGCCATGTTTGATGAAGTTGTGCAGCGGCTGACCACCCAGGGTGACCAAGGCAAACACTAACTTCCGGCCAGCCTGGAACCTGGGCTCTAAGGTGGCACTCACTCTGCGCCACCTGGCCTCAGGGGCCACGTAAAGGAGCATGCAGTATGGCTGGAGGCATCACCATGCCATTGTGGTCATCAGCATTGTGGTCAGAGAAGTGGTGCAGGCATCATCAAAGAATACCTGGAGGAGCTCCTCCAGTGCCCTCCACTGAAGAAGGCTGGAAGAAAGTTACAGAGCAGTGGTATCAGAGGTGGAACTTCCCCCACACCGTTGGGAGCCATAGATGGCAAGCATGTGGCCTGCAAAGCTCCAGACAAGTCGGGGTCCACTTATTTCAACTACAAGGGCTTCTTCAGCATCATCCTATTTGCCATGGTCGATGCTGACTACAGTTCATGTACATCGATGCTTCAGGCAACGGGTCAGCTTCAGATGCCCAGGTATACAACGCCAGTGACCTCAAGGAGGGGCTGGAACGCAACCTCATCATGGGCTTCCCAGATCCAGAAATCCAGACCCCCTGCCCAACGACACGCAAGATGTGCCCTACTTCATCATGGGGGATGATGCCTTCTCCCTCACAACCTTCCTCATGAAGCCCTACACTTCCATTGGTTGATTGTTCTCACTGTCAGAAAGTTTCTCCTTATTTCCAGATTAAATCTTTCCTTATTCAGTTTCCATCCATCATTCCTTGTCCGGCCTATAGGTGCTTTAGAAAATAGATTGACCCCTTCCTCTCTGTGGCAGCCCCTCAAATATTGGAGGACAGCTATCATGTTTCTCCTGGTCTTTCTCTTCAACCATTCATCGTACATTTTATCCTCCAGTCCCCTAATCATCCTGGTTGCTCTTTTCTGTACTTTTTCTTGAGCCTCAACATCTTTTTTATAATGTGATGGCAAAAACTGGATGCAGTACTCTAGGTGTGGTCTTACTAAGGCTTTATAGAGTGGTATTAGTACCTCAGTTGATCTTGATTGTATCACTTTGTTAATGCAATTTAGGAGTGTATTAGTTTTTTTTTGTTGCTGCTGCACACTGCTGGCTCATATTTAGCTGATTGTCTAACTAAGACTTCAAGATACTTCTCACAGTTACTGCTATCGAGCCTGCTTTCACCCAGTCTATATGTGTACTTTTAGGGTGTTTTTGCCTTAGTGTAGGACTACATTGAATTTCATTTTATTAGATATGACCCAGTGTTCAAGTCATCAAGATCCATCTGGATCTTGAGCCTATCTTCTTGGGTGTTAGCTATTTCTACCAGTTTAGTATTATCTGCAAAATTGGTAAGTTTCCTTTCTATTCCCTCAGCTAAGCCGTTAATGAAGATATTGAAGGGAATTGGGCCTAAGACAGAACCTTATGGCACTCCACTGCTTACTTATGCTTATATATGGTACTTTTGACTTGCCCTGTCATTGTTAGTGGAGTGTTCTTGATAGGGCTGTTTACTGTTAGCTTGTTTATCTGTGTTGTTATTTCCTTGATTGGGGTATTTGTTTATTTTTTGATTGTTGGTCTAGTCTTAATCTTGACATTAATCTCTGTTCATACGGGTATTAACTGTTGGTGAGGAGATTTTTTTGTTTTGAGAAGGCCTTTTTGGCTTTCTCTTTTGAATGGGATGTAGATGTTGTTTATCTATGCATCTGTTGTGGACCAATTTGTGTCTCAGTACTAGGCTTCTAGGAATTCTCTAATGTTCTTAGATTTTAATTGATCTAGGATTCTCAGTTTTTCAGTTGAAACTATATTAAGTCTGTAAATGTGTTGTGAAATTAACAATTTTTCATAATGTTTTCTGACTGCTTGTCAGTGTCCAAGACCGCAGTGACCGTCTTCTAGATTGATTACTTAGCACTCCAAAACTTTGAGTGCAAGGCAGGGATGAGATTACATCATTTTCACATGCTTTTTCTTCTTCTGGTTTGATCTCTTCTCTAAGTACACATAAGCTTTTTTCTGATACCAACAAAACCTACACTATTCCATCTTATGCTGATTCAACCTGCTCTTCAATGCTGCTGCTGTTCATTAATCCAGATTGGATTCAGCTCTGTCCCTATCAATACATCCAGGACATTTTTTTAGCTGCCACAATCTCTCCTCTTTGTTGCTGCCCTGCTTAATGAACACACATGCAAATTTACAACATGTAATACCTCTCCCCATCTTTCCTTCTTTTGACAGAAATTTTCTCCATTCAGCCTGTCTAGAAAGAAAGAAAGAAAGAAAGAAAGAAAGAAAGAAAGAAAGAAAGAAAGAAAGAAAGAAAGAAAGAAACCTTTTGTCCCCTTTTTTTCTGAGCATCTTTTGTTACTATTTCTCTCTTTTTTGTCCAGACCTTGAAACAAATGTTCTTCCTTAGTCTCCTAGTCCTTTCTTTTTTCCATTGTCCTTTCCAAAGGATTCAGCTAGCCTAAGGATGAGTTCCTTTTTTAAAAATGGAACTTAAAAATATGAGAGAATTACCAAAGGAAAGAGACAAATCACTTTGTTCTGTGTTAGAAAAAATGGAAATGGTGATTGAAGAACAAGAAGAAAGAGCTTCAGAGGAGGAGGNAGGAGAAGCAGTAAGAAACAGGTGCATGAAATAAAGAAATACAGAAACAGTAAAATGTTGAAAAGAAATTGTTTTTTCAGAGATAATGGTTGATGAATTAAAAAGGGGATTCTGCAGGGTGACAAGGGGTAATAAGAATATTTCTGCAATAAAAAATATTTAGAAAATAGGGTAATATAGATACTGATAACTCTTATTAAAAATCAAGGGGGGGAAATATGCTGCGGAAGCCAAATAAAAAGAGGTAATGACGATTATTGTAACTTCTTAAAAATAATGGTTTATTGGGAATCAAGATGAGGGAGTAAAGGTATACTTTAATCATTGAGGTGTTACACTCAAAACAGTAAAAGGGGAGGAAACCTATATTTGTTTGTTTGTTTTTTTAATGTTAAAATTTGTATTAATCTAGAATTTATAAAAAGAATGTGTAATGAAAGGGGAATATGACAGACTAAAGAATCAATTAAATTATTAAGTTAATATAGACTATTAAAAACAAGGAGGGACATTGGTAACTTTTATTATTATTATTATTATTAGGCAAACACATTGTTTGTCTTTATTTTTAAAATAAATATTAAAAGATTATATTTGAAATAATTGAAATGAAACAAAAAGATGTTTCAACTGAGCTTAATGAAAGAGGCTAGAATTAATGTGTTTGTTTCTCTCCTTACTGAAAATTTGATATGGAAAAGATAATAATAGAATTAAGTATGCATATATGAATGTATTATTATTGTCATATTGGTATGTAAAGGCTCTGAAATATGTTGTCCACTAAAAAGATATTTTTGTTTTTAATGTGAAAAACTGAATAAAATTTATTTAGAAAAAAAGGATGAGTTCCTTTTAGCCAATGGCAAGGAAAAACACATGATTTTAAGTACATATGCTGGAAACCTGTTCACAGAAATCACAATCCCATGGGGCTAACTGCATAATTATATATAGTTGCATAATTGCAGCAGCCTTAAAAATTTGAGTTACCAGGATAAGTTATTCATTGGTTTGCCTTTGGATGTAGGCAAAAATGTTGTTTAAAGAAATTAGAGGCCATTTTTGTAGCTTCACATGAATTCTGTGAATTATTCATAGGACAAAATCAAGTCTTTAAAATGTCATACTGGGAAGTTTATAACTAATATCCATTATGTTTTATTGGCATGATACTATAGCTAACTGTTTGACCCAAATAAAGTGCTTTCAGAGACCATTTTTACACACAGAGAAAGAGACAGAGAAAAAGAAACAGAGTGAGACAGAGGCAGTAACTTTTAGGAATGTAAGTCATCTAACATCTATTTGGGTTGGAAAATATATAAACCAGGATAGACATTTAATACTGTACCTTTAAGAAAGTGCAAAAATTGTAATTGGGTGTGGTTTCTCAAATGGCCAGAAAATGGAGCCAGAAACCTGGCTTGTCTTAGTCTCAGAAGAAATCTCAGTGAGTCTCTGTTTCCTTCTGTTGGAGAGTTTTGCCATTCCTTCTAATTGACTAATATTCTTGGATTTGATGTAAGTCTCTTACTGAACTGTTTTTGACACTAGACTTTATTATTGGATTATCCTTGGACTAAAAACTGACTGCTTTACCTATGAATGACTTTGGACTGCTTATTTGAACTTTGCTTAATGTTTCTGAAACTAAAAACCTACATTTACTGTACAGTGTATCTGTGTGCTGTGTGTGTATTATGCAGTGATCTGTGTGCTGTGTGTGTATTATTCTTCACTACTCTCAAATACGTCTCCCTGTATGCGCTCATTCTCCTAATGGGGAATTACTTCAACAGTAACCATGAATGGTGGCTTTCAATGTGTGACTATGTAAATTATTTAAAATTTATAAGCCAACTGTATTTCCAAATATCAGTATATTTAGGCCCCATACATCCTCACAGCTAGATACTTGAATTCAGCATCATATGCATTTCAAAACTACTTTTATTTCCTTTAGAATTTCCTGGGTTTTTTTGTGAATAAAACCATAATATATTCAAATTTCAAATAGTAAGAACAATCACACGAAGAGCTCCTACATCAAATGGAACAGAATTGCTTTTTTTTTTCTATCCCGAATTTGTGAACAATCCTTTTTCTGATGAGTGCAATTGTACTATTATCGGTATCTTAGTCTTTCCATATTTCATGCGAGGGAACAAATTGTTTTATTCAAATACTTGTGTTTGTTTGTTATAAGGAACAACAGAATATTCATAGTATAGAAATTAGGAAAGATTTATGGTAAAGTATATTTTTTTTAATTTAATTCCTGTTTGCAAGATTCATTGCAGACTTCAAAACAATGAATCATCTCCAGCAGCATATAATTGCTGAAGATGATCAAGTGATTTGCACTAACCAACCGCAAAGTAATTTCCTCAGATACCCATGGTCTAGGATACTCTTGAGTCTGAAACTACATCTTTGAATCTAGTCTATATTAACCTTTCCCGCTGTGACTTCTAAGACAACTAAGGCTTCTATGCTCAGATGGTTTTGTACAGCAGGGACATAAAAGACAGCTTAGGAACAGCATCAAAAGTCATAATCTTGTTATAAAATAAAGCATATATCTGCAGTGCAAAGTGATGCCACATATTGTATTTATATCCAAATAAGTTAAGCCACATCAGCCAGCTACTGTAGGAAATCTGGAAAACTGAAAGATGATCCATTATAAAACCATTAGGCATTTAATATAATGGAAATTTTTAAACCTCCATATTCAGAAATATTAAAATCACTTTGTGTATAGCAAAATGCTTCATTATAGGCATTTGCTCTAAAATTTGAAAGTGGTATAATCACAATCCATCCATCCACCTGCTATCTTAGCTATTTCTTAATTTTAATGTATTTATTGTTTTACCATTTTAAACTTTAATATAACACTTTTATTGTTGTAAACTGTCCCAAGTCACATGACAAGATGGGTGAAAAATAAATTTAATAAATAAATGTATTTATTCTTACCATTTTTCCCAGCATTATACATGACTATCATTCAGAGAATTATATTAGAGAATAATTCTATACAGAAAACATTATTATGGCTCTTGTATCACTGATCCTTTTTGCTGCATTTCAATGGAGTCACAATAGCTTTAAACGGGGCTGGGAAGAATAATGCAGAAGGAGGTCTGTGGATATATTTTATATAAAATAGTCTTGGAGAATGTAGTATAAATGCAGTTAAAACTGGCCTTTCTTGAGTCAGCTCATATTCCCCAAAATCAAGAATTTCTTTTTGAGAAAAGTGTTGCAGAGCCTCCATCGTGAAAAATGCAGATATGCTTGGAGGTATTCATACCTTTATGAAATGCAGTCTATTGAAATTTACCTGACATCAAATATCAGACAGAATCCTAACATTCTGTCTTACATACCACCTTCATTTTCAAAAGATCATTGGATGTGAAGACAGTGGTTCGATTTACAGAACAGAAACAATAGTTCTGATCAAGTCATAATTCTGGTGGGAGGAGAAAATACTTTACTGAAACTTCTCCAAACATCTTATCAAAGCGTTTAACATTTACTTTCTGATAATGTTAAAAAAACAGTAATATGAACTTGAATTGGAATAGATATTTGTCAGGATTGTTCCATTCACCCATATAGTTTTCAAAAGATTTCACAGGACCAGATCCAGACTACCCATCCTAATTTTGTCTATTCTGGATTGTATTGTGATAAATGTAACATTTTGTTAGATACAGTTCTTAGCAATTCCAAGTAAAGGAATGATAATTTATGTATTAATACCTGTTTTGACCTTCTTTGTTGTCAACCTCTGTTTCACAAAAGTTGTCTTATTTTAAGCTGTGGATTTAGTACCATATTTCCCTATTGATTGTTAAAACTAAATTGATATACATGGCTGGCTAAACATTAAAAATGAATTTTAGTTATAAATAGTGCCTAAAATTATATCAAGTTCAAAAGATATTATTTAACCTTCAAAAGTGCAGTCTTTCAAAGAATACTTTTCAAATAGTTAGATATCTTCTAATATGAATTCACACAAGAATGAGTTGGAAAGACCCGTGAAATTCTTTCATCTTGAAAGTATACATTTTCTTTTTTATAGTAATTAATTAGAAAAAGTAGAAAAGCTTGAGAGTTACCCCAAGTTTGGGGGGTGTTGTATAAATAAATATATGCAGATAAAGTATAAAAAATATCTTATATTTCCAATACTGTATTATGTATTCTGATATAATAACTGAATCAGAATACATGCTACAGTTTATCATGATTGTTTAAAAAACAAAAAGCATTTGTGAAAACACGAAAAAAAATTTGAATTTTTGAGGAACAGGTGAAATGTATGAATTTTAGAAAGAAATATGGTTAAAAATATTAAAATCACATTTATGTGACTTTAAAAAATAAATCACTCCATGGTGAGGAAAAAAGACGTGACTATAGATTGAGAGAGAAAAGTATATCTGTACATACAGTACTTGCATACCTACATATACACACAAATTTACTGCTACTGTTATGAAATTGCCTTTGTTGAACTATTATACTCTACCCCATAGAATGTTTTCAAAACCCTATACATCTTTTAGAGTGACTTATTTTAATAATTGCATACATAAATAGTGCTAAACAGGAGTGGGATTCTATTGGTTTAGACCAGTTTGCGCGAACTGGTAGTTCCGGTGATCATTTGGCCCCACCCACCCATCCCTGCTTTTTCCTGTGCTTTATTTCCTTATTTTGGAGCACAGCTGATTCATGCAGCAGAATGGTTTTGCCATACCTCAGCTGTTTTACTCACCAGGGTTGCAGTAGAAGGTAAGCATTATCATTGAAAACTGGCCTTTTAAAATGGCATGCATGTGTGAAGCATGCACCGAATTGGTTGTTACACCAGTTGAATCACACCACTGGTGCTAAATGGTTCTTGTAGTGGTTCACATTTGAAGATCCTCAGGGCATTGTTTTTGGAAGCTATAAAATGCTGTATTTTAGAAAAGCTGCCTAACCATGCCTAACCATGAATAGAAACATAACCTATGTCATGGAAAGAACATAAATGCATGGTGATGTTCCTACATCAATTTTACAGTATTAACACTAATATCCATTTGAGGAAAGGTGAATATTAATATGGAAGAACGTCCACAGATTTTAGGAAGCAAGCATTCTGTAGGTCAACCAAAGAATGTAAAGATTAGTGTGAAAGTCCACTTTACCCAGGTTTCATATACATAGTATGGTGAAATATATTTGAAAAATTTCAGTACATTGTGTGAACGAACTCATCACTATAACATGCTATGTGAAACCAGTCATCATATTAAGCCATAATAAATTGTTTAGACATAATGTTTTGGGCAAACACAAGCTTTATTAACCTGGATTTAGGATATAATGTACATTAATGGCATTTTTGGGGGGTAATGGGTTAATTATTTCCCCCATTCTGCCTTATTATACTCTGTAATTATGTTAGATTGCTCCTGAAAGTAGCCACAGAAACACATTAAAGTAGCTTTACCAATGTTTATGGCCTCCATATCAATACCATGATACCTTATACAGTACGGAAAAAAAGAATTCCATTCTCTATGACAGTTGAAATCAAGGACATTTAAAAGCTCTTCAGCTACTTCCAAATACTTTTTTTCCATTCTGTTTTTATGTATAACACATATTCATGGCATGATTTCTTTGATTATGTAGCTGATTTCATACTTAATTATATAGCCTTGTTTAGGCCGCAGGGCCAACAATTAAATTGGTTGTGATATGGGAAAATATCATATAGGCAGAGCTTATAATAAAAAGCAGTGGTTCAAGGCACGAGAAATAGAATCTAAAGGCCCTGTCACACTGGCCGACGGATGCAAAACGTTTGTAAAAAGGACACAGCGGACAAGCAAAATGTCCATCCGTTGTTATCCGCTCTCAAAAGTGCCCCGAATTTGCAATAACGCAGAACGGACAACACGGAAAGGAACGGACGGGGGGAGAGACGTAGGGCGGATGGAAGCGGATGCTCCACGGAAGCATAGTGGATGGAAGGCGGATGGAAGCGGATGGCACATTTCTGCAGCTTCTGGGGAAGCACAGCAAAGCAGACACGGAACGGAAAGAGCAGATGCAGAGCGGATGCTGAGCGGATGAAGCGGAATGCAGAGCGGAAGCCTAGTGGATGCCTAGCGGATGCCTAGCATTCACTGCGCATGTGGGGAGGATGCATTGAGTCAGCCTCGCAGATATAAAGGGAAGCAGCTCGCAAGCAGGTCACCATTCAGAGAAAGACCTGCTTCCTGACACAGCTTGCCATGCCAGCCGCCAGCCGCAGCCGGCCAGCCAGCCAGCCAGCCAGCACAACCCAACAACCATGGGGAAGAAACGGAAGCCTCTGCCATCTGCTGCGCAGCCTGGCAAGAGGGACAGGGCCACCCCTCACCCCCTGGCCCTGACTCTGCTTCTGCTGGGGCTTCTGCTGCCCGGGCTCACTCTTCTGGGGCTGGGGCTTCTGCTGATGCTGCTTCTGGAGGTGGTGCTTCGCTGATGCTGCTTCTGGTGTGGTGCTTCTGCTGGTGCTTCCTCTGCTGGCACTGCTCCTGTGCTGGTGCTTCTGCTGGTGCTTACTCTGCTGCACTGCTCCTGGTGCTAGTGCTTCTGCTGGTGCTTACTTGCTGGCAGTGCTCCTGGTCTGGCTGGTCCTGCTGGTGCTCCTGGTCCTGCTTCATGCTCTGGTCCTGCTCGTGCTCCTTGTCTGCTGTCCTGCTGGGCTCTGGTTCTGCTGGTGCTGCTGGTCCTGCTGGTGCTCCTGGTCCTGCTGGTGCTGGGCTGGTGCTGCTGGCTGGTCCTGCTGTCTGCTTTTGCTGCTAGCTGTTGGTTGCTGCTGCTGCTGCTGCTGCCTGGTGTGGTGTGGAGGAGCAGCCCCTACAACCTCGAAGCCTTCTGTATGAGGCCCAATATGCCCTGCCAAAGGGAGGAAGAGGCAGATGCATGAATGGGAGAGGAGGGCAATACACCATAGAAGAGGAACATGATGAGGACGTCCTGCCGTGGCTGAAGGGCGAATGAATATCTATGGTGGAAGAGGGACACAGGTTCTATCGAGACACCAAGAGGAAGCAGGCTGCTTGGAGAGAGAAGGCGGAGAGCCTGGCTACACTTCGGAGGTGCTCCTTGGCTGGTGGAAGCACATGCAACACTGGTACAGGAAGCTGCACCTCAAGAAAATCTGGCCAGGCCGCAGTCAAGCAGATGGACCGGAGACCTACGTGATGGCCAAAATGCAGCTTCTTGGAGGGTGAGATCCAACCACCAAGAAGCAGCCCCTCTGACAACCCTCTCCTCAGGAAAGCCTGCTGAGAGCTAGTCCTCTTCTGGCAAAGAGTCAGCTCCTGTCGAGCGCGCAGGTATCTGTGGAGCGTGCCATGACGGAGACCCCCCCGACAAGCTGTATACCCCTGGCGGAGACGTGACGAGACCCCTGACGCAGTGGGAGAAAGGAGATGGCACTTCCACCACAGACCAACCCACACCCACCTCCAGCTCCACCTCCACAGACAGGCAGAGAGGCAAACCGGAGGGGCAGACCACACTGTCTGCTGGAGAAAGCAGATCAGGAACAGCGTAGATCTGCTCTCTAAGCTAGGGACTCCGACGCCCCATCCTCCAACTGCAAGCCCTTCCTCACCTACGTCAACCAGAACCTCATTAACATGTCGGAACCCCGTACCAGGTGGTGAAGGACAGGATCACTGATCTTCTTCATAACCCTCCAGACCAAGATGAACCTGCTCCACCCAGTCCAGGCCTGCTCCTCCCACCCAGGTGATGTCACAGCCCTTCCAAGGGCTTTCACGGCCCTCCCTACCAAGGCTACGGCTACCAGGAGTTCAGCAGGCACAGCCCTTTCACGTACGCAGCAGCGTACACTCGGACTCGACTGGTTCCACTCATGCCACCGATTTCAACCCACGCCACCAATGCAAGCCACGCCACAGATCCACCCATGCATCGATGCACCGACGCCAGTCTCACCCAGCTGCAAGAACCAGACAGCCCAACTACACTGCTACCTCTCAATCCACACCCACACCCGCACAGGCAGGCCTCAGTACATCTGTATCGGTATGGGGCTGACACCCCAGTCATGGGGGGGGCTCTCAACATCACGGGGCGCAGCGCAGCTGTCTGAGAGCTTCCCTCAACACACACGTCCCTGATTTGTCCTCTCCAGCGGCCGAGCACCCCAGTGCACCTCAGACCAGACTCAAGCAACAGCCACTCCACAGCAACCTGGACCCTTTCAACCCTGAGAAATTGGGCACGCATCAGAGTGGACCAAGAAAGAGTGCCAGAAGACTGGGCGGCTACTGTCTCGACATTTTATTTTGGCTTTGGGACACTCTGACTTGTGGTCATTTTTTTTTATTACCAGCTTGTTCTTAATAAAGATTAATTTTTGTTTCACTAACTGCCCTCATTTATTTTAGTTAATAAAGTCTTCGGTATGAAACGTTTTAAGAAATGGTTTTGAGCCTTTGCATACGACTGTGGCGCTGGGTTAAGGATAGGGTGGGATGGGCAGGGAATACCATGCTCCAGTGGATGGCAGGGATACCTTTGGGGAGGCTATGAATATTGGATGGGCAGGGATACCTTTGGGATAGTAAAGGATAGCTGTTGGGATAGATAAAAGATTGTGCAGGATGCAGACCAGCTTCACGATGTTCAGCGTCTGGTGGGACGATGCTTGCACTGGTGGTGAGAAGTATCTGGAACCTGTTGGCCAGCGCATGACCCAAGGCATCTCCACCACCCATCTTGCCTGGAACAGTCCTTGTAAGTTGAAGATCCTCTTTTCACGGGTGAGGCATTTGGCAAGTGTAGGGCTTTCATGAGGTATGTTTGAGGGGAAGAAGGCGTCATCCCCACGAAAGAAGTTAGGGCACATCTTGTGTGTCATTGGGCAGGGGGTCTGGATCTGGAAGCCCATGATGAGGTGCGTTCCAGCCCATCCTTGAGGTCGACTGGCGTTGTCTTATACTTGGGCGTGTATGATGATTTGAGCCATTGGCTGAAGCATCAATGGTACATGAACTTGGTCAGTCAGACATCACCATGGGCAAAGAGGATGATGCTGAAGAAGCCCTGTAAGTTGAAATAAGTGGACCGCCGACTTGTCTGGAGCTTTTGCAGCCTTGGCTTGGCTCTCATGGGTGTGGGGGAAGTTCCACTTCTGTAATACCACTGCTTCCTGTAAACTTTCTTGCCAGCCTTCTTCAGTGGCAGGGGCACTGGAGGAGCTCCTAATCGCAGGTATTCTTCGTGAATGACCGCACCACTTCTCTGACCACAATGCTGATGGTGTTGTGTGGCACCCTCCAAGCCATACTGGCATGCTCCTTTACGTGGTCCCTGGAGCCAGGTGGCGCAGAGTCAGTGCCACCTTGAGCCCCAGGTTCCCAGGCTTGGCCGGGAAGTTAGGTGTTTGCTCTTGGTCCACCCTGGTCTCAGCCAACTCACACAACTTCCGTCAAACATGGCTGGCGGCATCCCTCATGAAGTTTCTGGAATGCACGAGGGTCTTCGTTCCTCAAGCTCACCAAATCAGCTTGTTGTACAGTCTGTACTCTGTTCTTCTCCGATCCAATCTTCGGACCAGACACTTCTTGGACGCCTCCTTTTCTTCCCATAGAACAATTGAAAGAGCCTTGAGATGGCTTCGCACTGTTCGCAGAAATGATGGTGGCGGCCAAAAAGGACTGTGTTAGATCCATGGTGGAGATGACTGGATGCTGTGGAAGAGCAAGAGCAGATGAAGGCTGCAGAGTTCTGCACAGCAGGGCTGCTGGACTGAAAGTGAGATCCAGGTGAGTTCTCCCCCTTTTTAGAGGCAATATAGGTTTCCACTAGGTGTCCTTTTTCATCCTCGAGGCATCCTGCAGACATCCATAAATATCCGAGATAGGTCCCCTCTGCGAACGTTTTTTCCATTAAATGCTTTGTATGCGAGCTGCACCGCTTTCATCCTTTCTCCGTCCGTGTACGAATGCTGCACGTCTGCTTCCACGTCCGTTTCGCTTCTCCCTCTGTCTGTTTCCCCTGAGAGAGGATTTTGAGTTGCGCGGATGCGCAGCGGATGCCTAGCGGATATAGCAGATGCATAACGGATGACACCGGATGTAGAACGGATGTTCCCCGTATGCGTTGCAGATGCAGAACGGACACATTGGATACATTTTCCGCTCAAAACTTTTGAGCAGCTCAAAACTTTTTTGAGCGGATGGAACCTCAGTCGACGGATGCTGGACGGATAGAGAGGATGTAAAAACGGAGGGAAGTGACGTCAGAACGGAGAATCGCGTTAACCAATGGATGGCAAGTGTTTCTCTCTATTTTACATCCTCTTTCCATCCGTTGGTGCAGTGTGACATCGGCTTAAACATTTAAGTATTTTTTTCCTGCACTAGTACCAAAGTTAACCCATCAAACCTATGGTGTTTGTCTTGTTAAAAAAAAATATTGGTTTAAAATATATTGATTTTAAAATCTTGATGCAATCATAGTTATCTTGAATTTTGTAAAATGCACACATTCAGTGCATGCATATTTTTGAACTTTTAATTTAGATCTGTTTCTAAAAAGAGCAAGGATGATTTGAAATTAAATTCATTTAATTTCAAAATTATAAACAAAAATATAAACAGCAACATATAATATTATTTAAAAATGTGTACTGTTCTTATTACAAAATTTGACTATGGCCTCCCATAGGCCAGTGATCTATTCATATATTAAAAATGTATTAGATAAAACAGGAAATGTTATCACTTAGGGAAAATAGTTTAAGATGTTTAACATATAAACTACTGTTTTTAAAAATGTCAATCATACCCTGAACATTTTTAACATTTTCTTTGAAGGTATTTCATTGCCTCATGGGTAAAATTCAAAATAGTGAATTTTTTTTTACAAATGGATAGCAACTTTGGATTTCCATCTGTGTGTCTGTTTACATGGGTACCTTGTACTTTATTTAGACTTTGACACAAGAGCAAAATAGATTAATAAAACTATTATTTTATGTTAATGTCGATTTAAAAAGTACAATAATTGAATCAGACCTTATTTGAAATGTACCTAGCATTGTTGTATTAGGCAGTATTAGATGGCAAAAGTTATTGGAAGAAACTGTAATATAGTATAGTGTTTTTGACCACCAAGGATTCTGTGTCAAGACTTCTTTCTTGTCATTGACTATGCCCAACTCAACTGCACATAATCACCATTTTCATATAAGATGTGATAAAACCTCTTGGGTATTCATTCTGCTTTGCATCAGAATCTCCCAGATTAAATATATACGGCTCATTAAACAGCTGGGGAGGAGTATATTGCCTTAGAAATATTGTAGTTTGTCAGAACTGCCTCATCCCAGAACAGAAACATATCTCTAAAACCTGCACACAATTACATTTTAATGATTTTCATCTTGGCTCATTAGGAGAGCAGTCGCCACTGAGACTTTAAGAATAATCATGCAGATGGACCAGTGATATAGCTACAGCACATCTTTTCAGAATATAAGCATTTAGTGGTTAGAATAAAACTATAAAAGATGAACTGATTTGAAAATGAAAAAAAAAAGAAATAAAATATGTTTGTGATGTTAGGGTCACTGGAAAGATAGTTTATTGCAGCTGGATATGGACCAGAAGCAAGTTAACTCAGAGAGATTAACACCAATCAGAAATCAAATGAAATTCTATTGGCTCCTCAGTCTATCTGATCTTGCTGGACCAAAGGCTGTAAAATACTTGCCCTCAATAAAGAGGTACCTGGAAATTGGAGACAAAAAAGGAGAGTAATTCTAACATCAGCTAAATGGTTGACAACTAGTGGCATGAAATCTATTTGTCACTAAGTGCAAAATTAGCAGTTAACAAGTTATCAGTAAAGGAGAATATTTGTAGATCAGGGCTGAAATGAAAAGTCCTTGGTGCTCTCTGAACTTTGTTGTTTTATTGCAGAAGTTTCATTACTCAAACTGATGTTGTTATTTCATTACCCAAACTGATGTTGTCAGCATTATTCAGTGCTAATGTTGTTATGTAATTTGGGTAATGAAACATTTGCAAGAAATAACCAAGTTCAGAGAGAACCAAGGACTCCTTAACACAGGGGTGTCAAACTGATGGTGTCACCATGGCATTACATGACATATCAGAACTTTTTTCCCTTCACCAAACCAGGCATGAGTGTGGCCAGTGCATAATGCATCCAGATTGCAGACTGGTAATTTGACAGTTCTGCCTTAACAGATTACATGATACCAATTCAATCTGCATGTCAGAACATACATATGCACAGTTTTCATAAAGTAGTTTGCATATCTGCCTCTTATCGTTCAATTGGATAAAACATTGATACAGACCAGGGAGAAAGATCTTCTGTGTATGACATATACAATCTTGAAAAAATGCTGGGATATGCAGGAAGAACAGACAACATGTACAGATGTGCTGTAATGGAAACAGAAAATTCTGGTTTTGTCAGCTTTAATGTCTTGGTTGAAGACACATTGTTTAAATTAGGCCAAGGTTTTGCCAAGGCTGAGAATAAATGTTGCTGAAGAGACAGGCTTCACAGAGGTGTTAATCTAGTGGCCTGTGGGATGGATGTGTCTTGTGCAGGCCATGCCCATGCCAGCTCCGCAAAAGGAAAAATGTCACAATAAATCAAGTGATAGCAATGTGACATTGCGAGTTTGACACACATGGGCTACAGTATGCCAAATTGTAATTAATCTGTCATCTATCTAACAAAATAAGATTGGCCAAAGAAATTCTACAAAGGATTTACTTCAACCAAAGTCTAAAGTAACAAAACTTCACTTGAAGTTTTAAAGAAAAGATTAGATAAACATTTGTCTGAAGTGGTGTAGGGTTTCCTGCCTAAACAGGTGGTTGGACTAGAAATCTCCAAGGTCCCTTCCTACACTGTTATTCTAAATCCTAGATAAGCTTCAGAAGAGATTCAACCTAAATCTAGCTGTACTATTGTGTTAAAAATTTAGTAAGAAATATATATAAGAATTTAAAAATTTTGATTAACTTGTTTCAAACCTTGTGGTATCCATGTCAGTGGAAAACCAGAGATCAAAATCTGTAGTCCAAATATTTACTATTTATATTTCAAGTAATTTAATTGCTTCTGGGACCTAGTTGGCTCGACTATTTAATAATGTTCCTTTATCTTTTTTACTAAGCTTCTATTCATAGTTAATCTATCTGGTGGAAGATTGAAAATACTTAGTACCTGAAGTCTGACCTTTTCAATAAACCTCCAATTGATCTTCCAATTAATTGGAATCTTGAAAGGCTATATTTTATAGTAATTAATTTCAAGGCATTGCCTAGAACAATATGATTAAGGGGCTGAAAGGCATTTATGCAGAGAAACATAAGTTATCGATCGGATGACCATGTCATCAGGATAGATGTGATTGTTATTGTAACTAAGGAACTAACTAAGTTATTGTAACTAAGGAACTTTGTTTTTCTTGGTCAATTATCTGTTAATGGAATTACTTTGTGTGTTGATGAATTTAGTCCAATTGGAGATGTATCACTGGAATGGTAACTTGGACAATAGAGCAAAAAATCTTAAGCAAATTGAAGAAGTATTTCTAAGTAAAATATAGTTACTTTTGTTTACAACTTCTACTAAGAAATACTTTTAAATTCTAGAGTACAACAGAACTTGAATTTGCTTCAAATCTGTTAGAAAAACTCAAGCCACCTATTTAGCAATGGAATGTAGAATACATTCACAGAGACAGTGATTCTTCCTGTTTGCAGTGTTACTACAAATGTATTATTTGGCAGAAGATCAGACAAGAAGTGAAAAAAACTGTTGTGGAGGCTTTGGCATTCTCAGAGCTTGATTATTTGCTTACAGATGTTTCATTACCCACTTAGGTAGCATCATCAGTGATACTAAGTATAGGATTTGCTAGTGCACTGGCATGAATGATGTTATTTCACTGGGTAATAAAACATCTGTAATCAAACATAAAAGCTTAGATAGTATCAAGAACTCCACAATTCCACTTCATACAATATATTCTCTTCCATTGAAAAGGGAGTCAGTTTGGTCTAGGTACTAGGTTAGAAAGTAGGAAATTGTGAATGCAAGTCTCACCTTAGCCTTACAAGTCAGCTGGGTGATCTGAGATCAGTCATTCTCTCTCAGCCAAACTACCTCATAGAACAGTTGTGGAGAAAACAGTAGGAAGAAATGTGTTGATTATGTTCACCAGCTTGATTATTTTTTAAAATAATCAGGGCAGGATACAAATAAATAAAAATAAAAAGTTCTTCAGTTAGCTACTATAATTAATGTATGGATTAATGTTATATCATTTGAAACTGCAACAATACATTGTCATCATATGACATATCACAACTGTTTCCCCTTCACTAAACCAGGGATGGTGTGGACAGTGTGTGATCCATCCAGCCTGTGGGCTACGAGTATCATATAAATAATGTTCCTTCAGTGTTTGGAAAAATTAAGGGATTTGTATCATTAATAAGAAAAATTAATGGCAATTTTATAACAACATACTGCTTACTGCAACAGGAAACATTGGTTGCAAAAGCAATTAATCATGACTTGAAAACTGGCCTAAACAAAGTTTGAAAATGTAACTTTAGGTCACTTAAGTCACATCTGTCATCACACTTTATGAAGCAATTGAAACAAGTTTCATTTTCTGCACAGAGGTCAAGAAGTTATGAAGAGGAAAAATGTCACAAGTGTATGAAATGAAGAATGAGATATTTACTTTCTTTAATCTTGAGCAAAAAGAACAATTCTGAAAGTTGCTGGAAATACTTGATTTTCAAAGTTACCTTATTAGCAGCTATTTTTCAACAATTTTCAATTTCAGCATACAAGGCAAAACTGAAAATGTCTTTATCCTTTCCAGAAAAAAAATGTTATCAAATAAGTTAAGAATTTTGATCATGAAAATGGTTCTGATGAATCGGTAGTGGACATTTTGACTAGTTCAGAGAACCGGCAAATATTTCCTCTGACTGGTCTTCTAATGTTGCCCTGCAGAGGAGAACGGAGCTGGAAGCAGGTTTGTAGGGTGGGGAAGGAATGGGATTTACAGTAACCTTCACCCAGTGGGGAGGGAAAGGGGATTTTGCAGGAACCTTCACCTGACACTCCCACCAAGCCATTCCCAAAAGCTACACCCACAGGACAGGTAATAAAAAGAATTTGAATCCTACCACTAATGTAGACATGGCAGCAATTTTCTAAAGTTATCATTTTATCTAGGAAATCTCACCCCTGCTTTTCAGTTTATAAAATTGCTCTGCCCACCTTGAGAATATATATATATTTAAATGGGGTAGGTACAATAATGCCATAATTTGTTTTTAATTTTTCCAAAATAATTCTTACTACATAAACTATGAAGATACAGTTCAGTCACATATGAAAAGTCATTTACCATCTCAGGTCTAGATGCCTATGATGCTTTTCAGATCAATTTTAGGCTGAATAGAAATGCAGACATTTAACAGGATCAGCTCCCAAATTACTTGATTGAATTATGCAGGAGAAAAGCAAATTAGTTCTGCTTTCTTTGCTTTTCTAAAGAGTAACCAGCAGATCATAATCAGATTGCAGATTAAGAGTAAACTATTCAGCACCAAGTGTACCATAGAACTAAAGCAGACATGCAATCATACATCCTGTATGCCAGTTAATCGTAGAAGTATTTCCCTGCACAGAAGTAGCTTTGAACTCTGTTCTGTATGTTTGCTTGTTTTTCACAGACTTTTTCTTAATGCCAGTTTATTTCTCTAAAATCTTTAGATTTGATCTGTTGGCATGGCAGCTTATTGATTTCTATTCAATATTTCCACAAACATGGGAGGGACTGACATATACCAAGTATCCCACTGATCAAAAATTACCCAGGAATCCCACAAGTTATTGGCAGGTTAACTAATTACCAATCCAGTGGGAGCTCAGCAAAAGAAAAAATTCCTTATTCTCTCACTTGAGCGTTAACCACTCTGGGATGGCTAAAGATAAAATGTAGGACAGCTTCAATATCATGTTACTTCTAGACATTTTGCTCCCTTGGTATTTTGGTTGCCTTTGAAAAAAAATTATGTCCTTATAATCAGTAGAAGGATATCTGTATTTTTATATGAAAGGCGCTTTGATGTTTTATGTTACTTGTGAACAATGACAATATGCTTCCTATATCCTTGATATGGTGTGAATAATATTAACATTCAGCAGGCATGGTTCACACAGTTTGTCATATGTAACTGCTATAGAAATAAAGGAAGCATTTTCAAGAAAACATGCACTTTTCAGCATGATACCCGCAGTGGGTTATACCTGATTTATCCAGTGACTTACAACAACTCACATGGAATTTGTCAGTACATTATAATTTACAATTTCATAAGTAAATAAATTATTAATGACATAATGTTCAACTGCTGTAAATAATTTACAACCTGGAAATGGTGTGATAGACATGGTCTTGGTGGAAAACATAAATTACTGCTGTCTGTTTTTGAATACTTAATCAGAATATACTTAACAAATCAAAGTCTATTATTAAAACTATCCTTATGAATCTTAAGAGTTTAGCAATGGTATTTTATTTTATAAAAGAAACTATGATTTGACTCTCTAACGCTTCTTCTTCATTTAAAAAGTCTTATTTTATAGAAGACTAAGATGTTAACTTTATGTAATGAAAACATTTTGGTAACTAATTTCAAATGGTCATGGTGTTGTTATCTGACAAATCAGACTAAATGTAGTTGCATAAATACACAGATATCATTTCTGCAGAAATCTTATATCTCACTTAAATTTCATGCAATTTGTTTAGCTACCATTTTGCCATTTCTTTCTGAGGTACATTAAAGGTAAAACCCATGAGTAGGTTACTGAGCTTGGGATGGGCAAAACTATTTCCCATCCTAATAGAGTCCCTTGTGTGATGTAAAAATCATCTCTTGGAGATCCTCAATCTTCCAGAACAAATTCTAAGAACATGTAGAAAAACTATAAGATAAATAAAAGAGCCTATCCTCTTACACCAAAACCACTGCATCACATGCCTTCACCGGACAAGCATTATGAATTGTTTACCTGATCTTGGAAAAGAAGAATTTATCTACTGGCTGATTAGCATAGTATATTTATATAACATATACTCTTGGGAAAGCCATATCACTGTAATTTCAACAAACACTGTATAAACTGTATAAACAGCTCAATTCTGGAGTTAAATGTTGGTGTGAGGTGTGAGGAAGTCGCAATAGCTTCAAAAGGAATTTTACTGCACAAGATACTGCTCAGATTAATAGCAACAGATTCGCTTACATTAGCAACAATGTAGAAGCATGTGGAACAACAGTAGAAAATAACTTGTTCTTGTGCAGCAACAGCAGAAAGATATGCCCATGAGCTATGCTTTCAACAAGGAATCTGTTGCTGAAGGTGGCTGATTATCTTCATCAGAAGTACTTAAGGATGGAACATTTGTGGCATGGATGGCCAGATGGCTATGAAGACCAGGGAACAATGAGCCCATTGACAATAGAGACAGATGCTCAACAGTAGTATAGACAAAGGGAGCAAGGTAGTGCCTAATTGTGAGCAGTAGGGCATTGATCGCAGCCACACAGCTGTTCTAGTAAAAACAATGAATGTGATTGCTTCTACTTTTTCTCATCCTAACTAGCAGAAACAATGTGAGCACACATGGAAATGGATTGCAGGATTCTGGCTTATCTGTCAGAACCTAACTTGAATCTTACACCAATTGTTGCTGAGTTTGCCTATCATCCAAAGCTGAACTGAAGACTTAGCGAATTTCCAGAATTATCTAGTTATTGGCCTGGCTCATGACAAAAGGGAAAGTGATTCACCTACAGTATTTTTTTTCCTGTAGACTATTAATAGGCCAACTATTAATATTTGTGAGAACAGGACCGACAAGTGGCTGAAAGACAGAGTGGTTTTGTGAGCTTGTTTGTGTTACAGGAGTCTGAGAGGTTGCTAAGCTGGTTAAGCTGCAGATGCAGCCCCTTAGAATATCTTTGTCAATAGTTTGAGTGGAACAGGTTAATGAAGTTCTTTGGGTTCTGGAATTGTGGGGTTCATGGGGATCTATGGAAAACAAAAGACTTTTGATGGTATTGGGAAGAGTAAGTTATGACTGGAATTTGGGAACAAAATTTTACTTTTCACACTGATACCTATTTTCTATCCCCAGTTCCATGACCAGGTTTTCATGGCCTGGTTTTTGGCTGTTGCTGCCTAATACCAGATCAATCTGCATCAAATTCTTCCTCAACTATAGTCATATAGCGCATAATCAGAAGGACCCGCTACTTATTAAACTGGCTGAGTGCCCAAGAAGATACTCTCTATTGCAGGGATCACCAATCTTTTGGATCTCAGGGATCACCAAATTCATAATTTTAAATCCTGGGGACCACTAATATGAATTTTGACTGTGAAACCGAATTTCTTGTGAAATTCAGCATTTGGGAAAAATTTCAATTGCTGCTGCTATATTTGGCCTGTGGTACAGTGGTTTTCAAGGTCAAGAATACACTGAAAAAAGAAAGCAGCAAAAAACACCAGCCTGCAAACTGTTATAAGTGATACCAGCCTCCCTTGTCACTTTCTGTTGCATGTGACAGCACCAAACTATTGTGCCAAAAACCTGGTTCACCTAAAGCCAACAAATAAATTTGAAGATACAGCATAAATTTATTAAGCATGCAAGCAAGTATAGTGGATATTGAGCTGCCCATAAAGCATTGGCAGCTCAGTCTGGACAAAAGCAGAACCCACAGTTCAGCCCTGGGCAAAAGCAGAACTACAGCTTTTGTGCCTTTGTCCTACAACATTTCAAAAGCAAAAACACAGCAAAAGGCAGGCACTTTAAATTACAGCATAATGTTGAAATGTTTTTTCATAAATCCATTTCGGTGACATTCTTATTATGTATTGGTCAGCATGGCAGCTATACTATTCCCAAGTTATGGTCATATATAGTAAATATAAACAATTCGGTTCAATGGGCTATTGGCCCATTTCAAATTCCTCTCCCTGTGGCCATTAAGGGTCAATTCAGCTAGCTTTGAATGGTTTCTTACAAAAACAGCTGTTCATGTTTATGTTGTGTGTGAGGGGGAGGTGGGAGGAGATGCTTGCCTTGGGAGTGAATGTATCTCACATTTGTACGGGGTAAATATTTTTTATCATCACAATTTACATTCCATATTTATTTTGGCAACTCAGGGACGCATATGCTTCATGTTCTATCTTCATACTTTCCTCACAGTAATAATCATGTGAGTTGAGTTTGACTGAGAGAAAGTGATTGGTCTTAGTCACTCAGCTGCTGTTAATTAAGCCCATGTCACACAGCACCAATGGATGGAAAGAGGATGTAAAATGGAGAGAAACACTTGCCATCCGTTGGTTTGTAACGCGATGCATCCGTTGTGTACTCACTTCATCCGTTTTTCATACTCTCTATCCGTCAGCATCCGTCTACTGAGATTTCATCTGCTCAAAAAGTTTTGATCTACACAAAACTTTTGAGTGGAAAATGTATCCAACATGTCCATTCTACATCCACTACTCATACAGGGAACATCTGTTATACGTCCGTTGTCATCCATTACGCGTCCACTATATCCTCTAGGCATCCGCTGCGCATCATGCAACTCGCATCTGCTCCAGCGGAAAACGGACACAGGGAGGAAGCGAAACGGACATGGAACGGACATACACCGTTAGTAGCATGAACGTAGAAAGGATGAAAGCGGAAGCAGCTCTCATATAAAGCATTAAAACAAAAAAAACGTTCATATAGGGACGTATCTCGGATATTTAGGATGTCTGCAGGATGCCTGGGTATGTGGAAGGACACCTAGTGGAAAAGGATATTTCCTATAAAAAGGGGAGAAATCACCTGGATCTCATTTCAGTCCAGCAGCCCTGCGGTGCAGACCTCTTCAGCCTTGATCTTGCTCTTCCTCTTCCAGCATCCAGTCATCTCCACCATGGATCATCGCACACTCCTTTTGGCCGCCACCATCATTCTGCAACAGTGCGAAGCCATCTAAAGGCTCTTTCAACTGTTCTATGGGAAGAAAAGGAGGCGTCCAAGAAGTGTCTGGGTCCGAAGATGGATCGGGAGAAGAGCAGAGTACAGACTGTACACAAAGCTGATGGTGGAGCTGAGCAACGAAGACCCTCGTGCATTCCAGAACTTCATGAGGATGCGCCAGCCATGTTTGACGAAGTTGTGGAGTGGCTGAGACCCAGGGTGACCAAGGCAAAACACCAACTTCCGGCCAAGCCTGGACCCTGGGCTCAAGGTGGCACTGACTCTGCACCACCTGGCCTCAGGGACACGTAAAGGAGCATGCAGTATGCTGGAGGGTGCCACACAACACCATCAGCTTTGGTCAGAGAAGTGTGCAGGGCATCATCGAAGAATTACTTTGGAGGAAAGCTCCTCCAGTGCCCTCACTGAAGAAGGCTGGAAAGAAATTACAGAGCAGTGGTATCAGATAGTGGAACTTCCCCCACACCGTTGAAGCATAGATGGCAAGCTGTGGCCTGCAAAGTCCAGCCAAGCGGGGTCCACTTTTTCAACTACAAGGGCTTCTTCACATCATCCTCTTCTTCATGTTTGATTGCTGACTACAAGTTCATGTACATCGATGCGTCAGGCAACAGGTCAGCTTCAGATGCCCAGGATATTACAAACCCCAGTAACCTCAAGGAGGGCTGGAATGCAACCTCATCATGGGTCTTCCCAGATCCAGAACCCCTGCCCAAGACAACAAGATGTGCCTACTCTTCGTGGGGATGACGCCTTCTCCCTCAGAACATACCTCTGAAGCCCTCTACTTCCAAGATGCGCTCAACCCGTGAAGAGACGATCTTCAACTACAGGCTGTCCAGGGCAAGACGGGGGTGGAGGAGAATGCTTTGGCATTCCTGGCCAACAGGTTCCAGATACTTCTCACCACCATGCAGCATCTCCACAGACCGTGTGGAACATCGTGGAGCTTTGCTGCATCCTGCACAATCTCATGCGCACCCGCTACCCAGTGTTGCAGAACAGGCTTGTGACCACCACAAGGCAATGGGGACATGGAGCCTGGTGAATTAGAGGGCAAGGGTGAAACCTTGATAGAAACTGAGGATGTGCAAAGGCCCAACAGAGCTTCATGTGGAAGGGAAGAAAGCAGCATAACCTTCCTGAAACACTGGTGCAACTCCCCAGCTAGAGCAGTGGAGTGGCAAGACAGGATGGTAGATGCTTAATGGATGCTTCCTTCAGCCTGTCTCATCACACTGATGGAGATTGTTGACATGTATGTGAGTGGCCCTACAATGACAGGCATTTAATAAAAGGAGTGGTGTTTATATGTTGAAATGTGGTTGATCAATGGATTAAATTGTTATTGATAGATAAAGGGCCAAAGGTTGTGGCACTGGGAGGGTGGACCATACAGTTCCCACTATGCTTGCAATGGAGGTTTATCTATCCCACAGCTATTACCCATCCCAAGGTATCCCTGCCCATCCCACAGCTATTACCCATTCCACAGGTATCCCTGCCATCCCACTGCCTATCTTAACCCATTCCCCACAGCTATTTACCCATCCCACAGGTATCCCTGCCCATGCCACTGCTATCCTTACCCATTCCCACAAGCATGAAAGGCTTAAACCATTTCTAAAAGTTTCCACAGACTTTATTTTACTAAAAACAACTGAACCAAGTGTGTGAAGCAAAGATTAAACTTTATTAATAACAAACTGTCCAAAGCCAAAATGACCCAGTAAGTTGTCCAAGCAAAGATAAAGTCAACAGGTAGCAACCTAGTCTCTGGCACTCTTTCTCAGTCACTTTGAGGAATGCCCATAGTCTCAGGTAAAGGTTCCAGGTGCTGTAGGTGGAGGTGGGCAGTGGCTTGTGAGTGCTGGTCTTGAAGCGCCACTGCCGGTGCCTGCCCGAGAGGACAACAGGGGAGTGGTGTGTGGAGGAAGCTCTTCAGAGACGCTGGCCTCAGTCCCGGGATGTTGAGAGCCCCTTCCTCCATGACATAGGGTGTTCAGTCCCAAGACCGGATGACAGATGTTCTGAGGCTGGGCTTGGCTGTGGGTGGAGGAAGGAGAGTGTAGTGGGGCTGTCTGGTCTGCAGCGTGAGCGAGGTGAGGCATCGGTGGCATCTGCGGCTTGGTGGCATCTGGTGGCGTCGGGTGGCATCTGTGGCATCAGTGGCATCGTGGCCATCTGTGGGCATCAGTGGCATCGGGGTGGCACCTGTGGTGTGCCATCGAACCTGTCGCCTGGACTGGGAGTGGCTGCCGTTGCTGCTGGAACTCCTGGGGTAGCCGTAGCCTTGTAGGTGAGGGGCTGTTGAAAAGCCTTGGAAGGGCTGTGAACATCACCTGAGGTGGAGGAGCAGACCTGGACTGGGTCGAAGCAAGTTCAGCTGGTCTGGGACGGCTGGTGCAGAAGACCTGTGATCCTCTCCTTGATCACCTGGTTACTGGGATTCGGACATGTCCATGAGCGGTCTGCGTTGACGTAGTGAGGAAGGGCTTTCTGTTAGAGGATGGTATGTCGATGTGTACC
>BHFT01033421.1:0-17934 GCA_004320025.1 Laticauda laticaudata
TTTATTTTTCTTATATGTACCCATTTCATGTATTCATAACTATATATATACTTATACCTATTATCTTGTAAGCAATTTACAAATCAAATCAAATAAATAAAAATAAATAAATTGTTTCATAAACAAATGAATAGATGTTTTTTGTACAGTAAAGATTTGATAAATGCCTTAACTAATTGTAGCTTTGAGGCTCTTTATGACATCTTTGATAAGAGTATTTTTGCTTAATTAAGATGAGTCATGCTTCATGGTTTATCATTCTCCCTCAGGCAGTCTTTGACTGTGTTGTAACGTCTCTGAAAAATGTCTTCAACATACTCATTGTCTACAAGCTCTTCATGTTCATCTTTGCTGTTATCGCAGTCCAGCTTTTCAAGGGCAAATTCTTCTACTGTACAGACAGTTCAAAGGATACAGAGAAAGACTGTATGTAAGTACAGCACACAGCATTCAGTCATAGAAACTTAGAGTTGTTTTTTAATCATTTTCTTCTAATTTTCTATTTTATATGCTTTTGCATGTTTAAGGAACTTTCTGATTTTGCAGAAACCAGTATTTTGTTTTTAGGTGACCTTGTTGTATTTCCCAGCTGATAGATGCTTAATTATACACTGAATTATAATAGAAAATTCTATGGTAAAACTTTACAGAGAAACATGAACTGAAGTCCCTATTTTTAATTACTCTAACAAACCTTTTAATGGTCTTGACCCCTTGGTTTCTATTTGTATTTAATCCTTACATTTTCTGATGATCATTTAGAAAAAGAAAAAGGCAAGTTCAGGGGGCATAAAAATACAACAGTAGGTAGGTTAATATCTATAACTTCTTATTTTAAATTCTGCCTTGCTTCTCCCATCCAGTCAATCTAATTTCTGTCATCAGAGCGAGACTGATGGAAAAGTAATAGCAGAAGGAAAGATATGGGGTGACTGAATTCCTATGATCAATGCTTCTCTTCTATCCTGGGAATTGTATTTTGTGTCCCTGGACCGACATTTTAAACCTTCCCCCCCCCCCTTTATTGTGACAGTATAACAAAAGTCTTTTATTCTCTGCCACTTTAATACTGTAGTGGAAACTATATAGACCACGAGAAAAACACGATGGAAGTAAAATGTCGACAATGGAAGCGCCATGAATTCCATTATGACAATATTATTTGGGCTTTGCTTACACTCTTCACTGTTTCCACTGGAGAAGGATGGCCTCAGTGAGTATTTTCCTTCTTTACCTATAACTGAACTTTTCTAGATTTTTCAAGATACAGAATCTGTTAGTGAAAAAAACAACAACCAAGGTCTCCTGATCACAAAACGGTAGCCATATTACTTTTTTTCACAAAAGAATTAGCTTTTCCACTGAACTTTAGAAAAAATTATTATGGACATCCCTGATGTGTTTCATCCCTCACCTCTTTGACTTTAGTCTCTTATAGAACCCCATTGGATGTCACAAAACACATTGTCACACAGAACGCTGACACACATATTGAAAAACTGCTGTTCTATATTAGAAATGGATTGTTGTAGTTCACCCTTAAACTATGAGAATAATCAGAATATTTAGTGTACTTCCTTTTTAATCATAATAAGCGCATTTCCTTTTCTGAGGCAAATGCATTTTTATTATGGTACAAAGGCAGGTTTCTGAGTGGTGATGCCTTTTTTGCAAAGGTAAAATTCCTCTCTTGTTTGAAGAATAATTCACATAGAAAAAAAAGAACTTCTTGAGATGTGCTGTAGGAAAGAGTTCTTCTAAAGCAGGGGTGTCAAACTTGCGGCCTATGGGCCAGATGCATCATGTGTTGGCCCCACTCCTGCCCGGTTTAGCGAAGGGAGGGAAAGTCCCAATACATCACATCATGATGCCATGATGCCATGAGTTTGACATCCCTGTTCTAAAGCAAATTTAAAGCCAATGTATATACATTCAGAATAATCATAGATTACTCTCCTTGAACTATTCTATGGGAGGAAGTTGTGAGGGAGTTTTCCAGCTGACTTTCATTAAATTGGCTTATCAGAAGCTAAACAGCCTTCAGTCAATTTACTTGGGTTTTTTTTGTATAAATATACTATATCAAAAGAGTTTGTACACTCTTTCAGTAAAACTAATTGGATAAAAGCAACAAGGGATCATTAGCATATGATTTTCACTTACGTTTTCTCTTTCTCACTGTGTCTCCAGAGTTCTACAACATTCAGTAGATGTGACTGAGGAAGATCGTGGCCCCAGCCGTAGCAACCGCATGGAGATGTCTATTTTTTATGTGGTGTACTTTGTAGTGTTCCCTTTCTTTTTTGTTAACATCTTTGTGGCTCTCATCATCATCACTTTCCAGGAGCAAGGAGACAAAATGATGGAAGAGTGTAGTCTTGAGAAGAATGAGGTATTAAAAACTATCTAGGGCTTAATTTAATCCTGTGCATGACTGGTTCTGCTTAGAGATAGATTTAACTCTGGGTGTTAGCTAGGAGAGTTTTTTTTCCCCCTCATATTAACCTCTCCATTGACCTATTTAAGCATGTTGCGGGCAAATGGATAAAATATTTCTTTTTTATGAGAATCTTGATACTTAGAATTCTAAAAATCAATAGGCTTTTATTGCCCTAGAATTAAAGAAAAAAAATGTTGAAGGAGGAATTGAACGTAGAATAAAAGTTATCTTATTTTCCATAATAAATAAAACAAATAAAGTTTTTCAGCAATAACTATAAACTATTCCTTTTCTTGTGTTCCTCGTTTGTTTGGATCATAACCCATGAATAAATGTTGTTCTACTTTTTTGTACCACATAGTTGCACATTATTGGCATTAATAATTATCATAATATGCTTGACATATTCTTGATTTCCTTTTTTCTCCTTCCAGAGAGCCTGCATTGACTTTGCTATCAGTGCAAAACCCCTCACCCGCTACATGCCTCAAAACCGACACACATTTCAGTACCGAGTTTGGCACTTTGTCGTCTCTCCGTCATTTGAATACACCATTATGGCTATGATAGCTCTTAACACTGTGGTTCTAATGATGAAGGTGAGATGAACAGATTCAATATTCGAGAGAGTCTGACATTGCAGTTGCAAGTCAACATCATTTAAAAAAAATACAATTATCACAAGGTTTCTAGCTAGTTATAAACAGATCATGAAGCTGCCTTTAAATGAATATTATCTGTATTGTCTAAAATGATGGAACCATTTTTTTATGATCTCGGGGGGGGGGTGTTCTTCTCAAGTCAAGTGCTTTCAACTAAAAATTACAAGGAAAGAAGCTTTCTGAATGCAACTTTAAGAAATGATATCTCAATTTGCTTCCTTTTCTATTTTATTTTTGGAAGCCTAAAAGTAGAGGTTTTTTTTATTGATTTTTAACTGAATTGCTCTGTGAGATTTTTCAGTTGAAGTATAGGATGAAAATGCTTTAATATATACAAGCACAAAGTAAATGCTCTGTCACTAAGTGATGTCTCTTCATTTCTTGGGAACTGTAATTAGAAGCCATATCGGGCATTACATGTTAGAAATGCATCTGAAGGGATTAAAATTGCACATTTTACATTTAAATATACAGTATATTGTGCCTCTCTACAGGACCATCTTCTTCCACTGAATTAGTGGGAGCTCGGGAAGGGTAGACTTGGTCTGGATCCCTTCATTTAAGGATTGTTCTCTTCAGGAGCCATGGAGTTGAACCTTCTTATTCCCTCCTCATTTCCTGAAATCAGATTACCTACAGATTGAACTCCAAAAAGTCACTAGAACCTCTTTCTTTAAAGAGAGACTAGGCAGTAGAGCAGATATGAGCAGCAAATTTCCATTTTATCAGTAATGCTTAGTAATTTCATAATTTTACTTACTATTTTATTATAATACCTTCTTACTGAAAGAAGCAAATATAAACCATTCCTGCTGTCCCCACTGAACTTTTCTTTAGCCTTTCTCCATTATGGGAAGCTAAATGATGGGTTTCAGGACCAATGAATCAATCTCTCTTTCTCTCTCTGTCCCTCCCTCCCTCCAAAATATTGGAGCTATTTCTTTTTAGTGGTAACTGTATTTCATATTCATCTCACTATTTAGGATGTGCAAATCTTAAAGATATAGGCAAACCTCCAGGATTCTTATATTAGCCTAACTGTAATTCAGAGTATTATGACTCGTCTTTCTTTTTTCTTTTTGATAGTACTATTCTGCTCCATATACATATGAATTGGCTCTGAAGTATCTGAATATTGCTTTTACCATGGTTTTCTCATTGGAATGTATCCTGAAAATCATAGCTTTTGGTTTCCTGGTGAGTAAAATGCATTCAGCATGAGATATTAAAACTCTGTTTATGGGCACTGTAGTTTGTATGCACTAAGAATGCTTAGGGATCAGTCCTTGCCTATAGGAATTGCGATCTACACATCCCAAGTTAAAAGTTATTGATATCCAGAGCTGGACATTGTTCTTGATGGGGATAGAGTCTCTATGGTACCAAACCTCTTAAATGCTTCTTAATAATATTTAATTAAATAATAAAGGATGTCTTCTCATGAAACTCTAGATAGACAAAATTATTTACTTCATCAGCAGATTGCTCATTTTGGCATAATTTATTTTTATAATGCGAACCATCTAGTCCAACATTTGTTTTCCTTCCCATGTCTTTCCCTCCTGCAGAAAATCTATTCCTTAAAAACCAACTAGATTCCCACAATCATTCAGTATTTTCCAATGCTTCCTCAATCCCCAAGAGCCATGGTGACATAGTGGTTAGACTGCAGCATTGCAGTCTAACTCTACCCATTGCCAAGGTTTCAATCCTGACAGGCTCAAGGTTAACTTAGTCTTCTATCCTTCCAAGCTCGGCAAAATGAGGACCCAAGTTGGTGGGGGCAATATGTAGAATGAAACTATGTGTCTTCCTGAATTCCTCAGCATCTGATTATAAATTCTGGAGTGATGAAGTTGATTGGAAGTTATGATTGATGAAGTTGAAGAAGTTGGTGAAGTTACTGGAATACCAGTAATCCTTTAGCTCCTGAAATTCTTCTGAAAAGCATAGCCTTAAAAGAAAATAAAGTTGATGCCTAGATGGAAGTAAGGACATATAGAATGATTCTATTTAAAGGTGAATTATCTTTTCTGGCAGACCTATATACAATATATATTCATTGGAATATTTGTTATTTGAACTGGAAATCATAACACCAGATAAATAGCCTAGATTTGTCAAAAATTAGATTTGCTAGTTTGACTCAAAATCCTACACCCAGTCCAATCCCTAGCCCAATCAGGTGAGTGTAGTTCCTTTTTTAAAATTATGCTGAAGCAGAAGGTGATAAAGAAAATCATTCAGGAATTTCAAGACATAATAGGGAACATTGTACTGGCCCATGAAAGCTGATGAGATCTCAGACTAAATAACCAAAGATAGGCCGCCCTTATTCTTTGTGTATCTAAATATAGTCTAAAAAATTGGTGGCAAATTTTCAAGGGATATTATTACATCAATGCTTACATTATATAGGAGGTTAATCTGCACATTCCTCTTCTTTCTGCAGAATTATTTCCGTGACACTTGGAACATATTTGATTTCATCACCGTGGTTGGCAGTATTACAGAAATTATCCTGACAGATAGTAAGGTGAATCTCTTTCTCCATTGCTCTCCTTTAATGGAAGATCAAGACTGAAAATGGCATATGATGTTTCTTTTTTACTTTTTCATTTTACTGTTTCCTCCTTCTCTCTGGCATTGTGTTAAGCCGACAGTTACCAGCAGCTTCAACATGAGCTTTCTGAAGTTGTTCCGGGCTGCCCGTCTCATCAAACTGCTTCGCCAAGGGTATACCATTCGAATTCTGCTCTGGACCTTTGTGCAGTCATTCAAGGTAAAAGCTGAACTCCTGTCTTCCTTCCAAGGTCAGTGGATTGCTTAGGACAATGAATAACATCAACCATTACATACACAATTGCAGGGCACATCCAAGCAGATATATTAGGTGATTATGGATGCCTTAGGTCAAACCATCAATCATCCGCAAAAACACAGATAGTGGAGAAAGAGCTAGCAAGCTTTCTTCCTCTTTATCCATATAAATGACTATCTCTTCAAGTTTCACAGATGAGGAATTTTTGGAAGATTTGCTTTAAGAAAGATTGGATACTCTAAGTATTTGGCATAAGCACAATACAGTAGACTAAAAACCTTACTAGCCCAGCATCCTTTACCACAAGCAAGACATACCTAACAAAGCCCCAACATTTGAAGAAGGGTGTTTGTAATCTATTATTCAGGAAGAGAGGAACTCTGCTTGAAAAGACTTACAGCTAATTGTCCCCACCTCTCAGATATCTCCAGCTGCTATGGCTGTGCAATACTTCTGATTCAAAAGAGGTGCTTCAGAAAGTGATTCTGTAAACAGACATGGCTACTTTGATGAGTCACAGACAGGTGCTGCTCAGTTCACACTCCCACACATTCCAAACGCCTCTTCCAAAGTGAATCTAAAGCCCTATTATTACCTATTTTATATTGCAAACCCAGTGGGATGCAGCTTTCATTTAGAATCAAATCCCCCTTTGCCAATTCATTTGCTTCCATGTGTAACAATCTGGGGTATTTACCACTTCATTATTAAAAATAGTATTCATTGTTCCATGGTTCCCCCAACCTCTTCCATCACAGCAAACAATACACCCTTTCCATATTTTTTTCTTCTTCCCATGAAACAAAATATGCTACAAAAATGTAGATTATATTTTTGGGGGGGAAAACTTAAAAAGTATTCATTTATTATTAACGTTTAGCTTTTCTGAAGCTGGCATATAACACTTTCATAACCTGTCACAACCTGGCATTCTCCAAATATGCATTATTCATATTTTCATCCATAAATAAAGTAAGTCTCCACTGAAGCACATACAAGCAGGTATTGGCAGTAATTTGAAAATAATTAGCCAATAATTTATCCCAACATCCTTTTTTTCTATCTTTCCCATCAAAATAGAAGCTAAGGGCTTCTACCTGTTGAGGATCTCTTTTTCCATACTGACTGCTAGTTGTATGGGATTAATATCTAGATTGGATTGAAGTCAGCCAAACAATTGCAGAAGCTGGCATAGTTTTTAAAACCACTTAGAACCAGGAAGACCATGCACTTAGAATCAGGAATTTAGGCCCCAAATTTTCTTTTTAAGAAACCCATAAATTATTATATCACGTACAATATATTCCTTACTAAGCTAGTTAAAAGCCAGCTAGGAAGCTACAATATTGTTACCACAAGAAAGGATATTAAAACCAAAATATCATAGCTCATTATAACTAAAAATATGCCATGAGGAAAGGTTGATGCAGTCTTCCAGTCTTCAGAGAGAAGTAAACAATGCTCTGAACCACAATTAGTGGTGAAACAAGCATGTGCTGATCAAATAAACCATATCTGAACCAGTGATAGAACAAGAAGGTGCTGCTAAGTTACGTGGTCTTTCTTTATATTTGTGCAGATTGTTTTGCTTCTTTGTTGGTTATATAACTTGGCTCTTCCTTTCTCACAATGTTATACTCCTCTGTCTCCCATATGTCTGGTGGCATCCTTCTTCATGTCTCCAATTTATTTTATTATTTTCTATACTTGAAAGTTACACAGAGTCAAATCAAATTTATTACTCACAATATGTAAAAAAATATCTAAACATTTATGCAGAAGTGGCTGAGGGCCTCACTGGAATCTGAGGCTTACAAAATTTACTTGGCCATATTCATGGAACAGATTTTTTTAGGGTTATATTGGGTTCTTTAAATGCAATAGAAGACCTGAAAGATAAGGTTAGGTATAGTTGGAGAAAAATATATCTGTATTGTTGCTTAAGAGTTGACAATGACTTGATGGCACATAATCAGTCAAGGTCTATTTGAGGTTAGAAATACAATTGCCATATTTAAATTTTTGTAGGTTTAGGTTTAAAAATAGGTTTTAAAATGAAAGGACTCCATGTTGTCAGATTACAGTAATCATGAAAATTGTCAATCTGGAAGTGGCATAGGAGAGGGAAGGTAAAGTATATTATTGTTTAATAACTCCAAAGTCTTCTGTCTTATTTTGTGCACTTCCTACATGTAGCAGGAAAATATACTTAGTACCTTAATTCCCTCTGTATTTTTCTAGTTTTTATTACCTTCCACTGATCACTTGCATGTTTGTTAAAGAAACTGTAATTAAGTCCCCTTTTACTCTGCTCTATATTGGTGCCAATCTTTTTATTATCATATTTCTTAAACTTAGCATCATATCTTCCTTCACAAACCATTTAGTTAGTTTAAACAGAGATTCTTATATTCTCTGCCACCGCTTATTTATTACTACTTTAAGTACACATACAGATGTTTCTGTTTTAAGCATATAAATACTATGCCTGTAATAACATAGTACTTTGTATAATTTGCCTTTTCCAGGCTCTCCCCTATGTCTGCCTTCTCATTGCAATGCTCTTCTTCATTTATGCAATCATTGGGATGCAGGTAAGCAAAGAACTAAAAAGATCTAGGATGGTGGGTCCACCAAACATAGAAATAACAAAATCTTGAATCCTCCTCTTACATTAAGCTTAAGCTCCCATTTTCAGGCAGGAGGTCCATTAGCTCGGTTAATCTGTAGTCAATAATATCTCAAGTACACAGGTTGAGGAAGGCTGAATAATAGGCTATTTATAATGTAACAACTATTGGCATCTGAAGAAAAATATAATGCAATATCTTCTATTCAGGAATATGGATTGTTACATTCTTGATATGTAACATGAGCCTATCAGTGTTTTTTCTAAAGAATCCACACTGTGAAGAAAAAATTGCATGAATTATGAACCTTTTTTTTCCTGCTCACAGTTCTGACTTGTCAAGTGAAAAATTTACAAACTAATTCAGATTCCCTAAGAAGCAATGCCCTCTTATGTACAATGGATTAAATGTATATAAAAACACTATAAGATTTTTTAATTTTTATTCTTTATTTTTGATAGATAGAACATATACACCATCTGCTATTTGCTTTTGTATCTTATGTGCAACTCCAGGAAAATTGATATATGACATAGAGGTTAAAATATTAAGTTAAGAACAAGGATATTCTTTCTATTTCATTCTGGGATATGGCAATTTATTGGATAAATTTGACTCAATCATGCCATCTTATTTGACATAATTGTTACTGTTATAAAATATTGCAATGGTGTGTGGAAATGACTTTGGGAGAAGTGAAAGAACCACTGCCATGGGAATGGTCAGATAAGCAGCAGCTGAGCCTATAGAACAAACGTGGGCATAACAAACACCTCAGAACAGACAATCCTTAGTTTCTTGGGCTGTAAAGGCAATGGAGAGAAATGTACTGTCAGTCTTGTAAGATTCTGTTAATATAACTTACAATATCAATAAAGGAGAATATATGTAGCTCAGATTTGAAATGAAGGGTCCTTGGTGCTCTCTGAGTTTGCTTGTCTTCTTGCAAACGTTTCTTTACCCAAACTAGGAAACATCATCAGTGCGAGTCTTACCTTACAATAGAGTAGAATTAATTCATCTGGGTGTGGGGTTCCTGTCTGGAAATATAGAAATGAGTGTTCTCCATGTTGGTTTGAACTGCTGATTAAAAGGTGAGGTTTAACTCAAATTAATAAATGCAATATAAGAGGTAATCTACTGCTAATTACTCAGAAATGTCTGTATGGTGACTAACTACTGAATCCCTTAAATTTGTGGGGGTTCAATACAAATGCTATACATTGTGGTTATTGAAGGAGAAAGTGAGATGAGTTGACATATAACACAGGGGATATCGTGGGTGTGGCCAGATGCATCACACACTGGCCACGCCCACCCTGGTTTAGCAAAGAGGAAGAAATGTGATGACAACATGATGTTGAGAGTTTGACACTTGTGCTATAACCTGTTAGTATTGTTTTAAGTCTCTTTAAGATTTTGAAAAATGTTTTATCCCAGCAGTATTTCCCCCCTTGTTCAGGTATCAACAACAAACTTTGGAAATATGAAAGAATGATCAGAGCACTGCACATTTTCCACCATCCACACATTGCTCTGATTGCAGTATTTTTGCTTTATGAAGTCAGAAATAATACTTTCATTCCTATGCTTTCAGGTGTTTGGGAACATCAAGCTAGATGAGGAAAGCCACATTAACCGCCACAACAATTTCCGCAGCTTCCTTGGTTCTCTGATGTTACTGTTTAGGTAAATTTACAATTATATTCATACTTCATTATAAAGGGAAGAACTGTCTCCCCTAAGATTTCAAAAGCTTCTGGTAATGAGCCAATACTCGGCTAGCTAGGTTTACACAGCTTGTTACAAACCAAGGACTCGAAGTCTCCCTTTTTACATACTATTTAGTAGGCTTTAGCTTAAGACTGAATTGTTTTCAGCTCAATGGGCCCCAACTTTTATTTTCTGTGTCTCCTACTTTTTTATCTTTGTAATGAACCTCTATGTTCTGAAGTCAGATAAAATTCTTTAATAGGCATCCTAATTCCAAAGAGATTCATGAACAATACTATTATCTTTGTTCTAGTTTAATTATCAGGCAGATTATACAACAGCACCTCTCCCTTCCTTCAGTACATCTACAATGTCATCATAATCTTTAAACTTGATAAACCCTTTCATTGCCAAAATGGAATTTCAGCTTTTCTATTGGAATCCCATTCTAGCTTCTCACTTGATGCAGAAGTCATAATTAGATCTGACTGGACTGAATCATAAATTGTATAAAAGTCCTCCTCAGTGTTATAACTGAATTTCAATAAAATATGGCACTTCATACCCGGTTGTATGTTCAATATGATTCGCAAGAAGTGATATCACATTTGGTAACCATGATGGGAATTAACCCCAGACAGCCTCTAGATGTCATGGATGATTTCTGAACCATTTATTGGATTTGAAATGTATCTTAAGAATTTAATTTACATTTAAGAAACTATCTGAAATGTATTTTTATAAACTTATGTTTCTAAGCCTAAAATTATGTGTATTATGTACAATAGTGGGATAATTACTACTTTCTGAGGCTGCTGCCCCTACCAGCCTGTTTGGCAATGACAGATTACTTCTAAATCTACATGGTCAGATGGTCACCAGGAGACAAGCTCAACTTGAGGGGAAATTGTGCTTAGTATGATGTTTGCAATAGACTTTGCAGAAGAGCAAGAACTTACCTCAACTTACATTTTAAAAAAAACTCCTTAAAACACCCTGAAGTCTATTTTTAAAAGAGTTGTAGCTTAAACAGAGACTTTCTGAAAGTAAGAAGGATTTATTGAACATAGTAATAAACCACAAGATCGATTTGTTTTCTTACAGAAGTGCTACAGGGGAGGCATGGCAGGAGATTATGCTTTCATGCCTAGAAGGGAAAGGTTGTGAGCCAGACACCACAGCAACCTCTGGACAAAATGAGAATGAGAAATGCGGCACAGAACTAGCATATGTCTACTTTGTCTCCTTTATCTTCTTCTGCTCCTTCTTGGTGAGTTCCTCTTTCCATTATTCTACAGATTTATTCTACAGGTTTTGTATTGTTTTTAGCAGATTGGTTTAAAAGATGGTATGATATTCTTTAGTATTTCTCAGAGCTATTAAAGAGAAGCAGCTGTAAACACAATTAAATAATTTCAGTATCATGTGCAGGATTACATTGCAGCTCTCTTTTGTGTTTATTTGCTGGTCTTCTACTTACACATCTGGTCCCTCTCTCTTTCCCCTTATTATGCATTCTTCTTGTTTCCTTCATACTTAGATGCTCAATCTCTTTGTGGCTGTCATTATGGACAATTTTGAATATCTGACTCGAGATTCTTCCATCTTGGGACCTCATCACCTTGATGAATTTGTCAGGATTTGGGCAGAATATGATAGAGCTGCATGGTATGTAGGCATATCTAACTTCTTTTGCCACATTCTTTACAAAATCTGTTTAGATGTGATATCCAAATCAAGTACAAATAGAATGGAAATGCTTCTAGATGTTCTTATACAAAGGCCATCTTCACATAAACAACCTAATAGTCTTACTTAAATTAACCATTCAGCCAGTTTCAGCTTTTTAATTAAAAAGAAGTATATATCCTTTGTGAGTTTTTTTTAATTCTATCATCACAGCTTTTCAAGAGCTCTTTTAAATAAGAGCAGCTGTGCACTTTTAATGACAAGGAAATATTCTGAAGATTGCAGATTTCCTGCAGCAAATTATTTTTCCTATATCAACCATATGGACATACTTGTGAGCCATTGTGGAAATTGAGGTCTCAGATATATGTATAAAGAGGATTTTACCCATGTATGTCCAACATTAAATCCCCCACTCATTTTTTTTATTTTGTACTATACTATTTTTTTGTGTCTGCAACCTAAAATGTTTTAAGCAAAAAAACTCCACAGATAATTTATGTCAGAAGTGAATTGACCACCATGTTATTAAAAACCTTCACTCATACTACCCATACATTTCAGTAGTGCTTTGGAGATATTGTTTTCCATTATATCTTCCTTGGGGCATTTCAGTATATTTGCCTAATTCCAGAATTCCTAAGTGATGGTCCTTAACCTGAAGTGGAACTGCCACTGGCAGTAATACCTTAGGTTATTTTTTATGGATCTCAAATCTGAAAACTTAAAAGTTTATTTCTTATTATCTTTCTCCAGCTTGAATTAGTATCACCTGTCTGTCTAATCGTCTATCGATATTAGTGTCAATGTTCATGATTTTTCTAGTTATATTGGAATCTTAGAAGTTCATCAAATGGATATTACCTGCTTTACTATTGGATCTGAAAACTAAATTTATTGTTTACTATGAACTTGCTCTTCTAAATTAATTACACCTTCTAAAAGATTTACACAATAAATATGTTGGCCTTTAAGATGAGCGCACAGTTAACATGGCTACTCTTCTGAACTTGTTTCTGCTGTTAAAAGCAGCCGTTAATTTGGTAGCCCTGGCTTATCTGTAGCAAGGAAATTCATGTAATTTTCTTGAAAGGTCAGTGTCACCCTTTGTAGCTAAAAGTTATACTGATTGGCAATTCTGGGTGCAGTCTCATAGAAGTGAAGAAAGCCAGTATGTGGAAAAATTATTTAGGATTTAAATGAGAACACAACATATTTTTCAACTCTTATTTTCACATTTTCCTCTTCCTATATTTATTTTTATAACTAGCCCACTAAATTTGTCTTATACTAAGACTGTAGTTTTTCTAAAATCATCCAAACTTGCCATGAAAAAATCGGATTATAAACAATTCAGTTTCTTCTTTTGCACTTTATCACTGCATTAAAAATAATATCTACAGTTCTGTCTAGAATGCCTACAGTATAATTATCATTCTAAATTAAACTGATCATTATAACTGTAAGAGATTTACCTCCTGCCCTTCCACTGCTAGACTGTGGTGACCAAAACAGAAAAGAATCAGGAAAGAAATTATCCCTGGCTGATACAATTAAACCTTAGTTTTCAGAGACAAAAAAAACAAACCCAAACCCTGGGATACCAAAAGGAAGCACTGTCGTCTCATCATCTCCTGACATGCTCTTGATATAGCTTTGGAGCACCTGTTTATCCTAGGTGAAATTGAATAACAGTACAGATTGATTACCACTGGGGGGGGGGAGGACAAAGAGGGAAGACAGGATTTGATGGAGGGGAGGAACCCTGGCTTGAAACTTTGTATACAATAAGACACCATTTATCCACTTGATATGAATAGTTGATTATGCAAAACCATTTATTGTGCTTTTTAAAAAAAATTGAATAAAACTTGATAAAACGCCTGAGTTTTATCGTTCCATTATAAATCAGGGCATATGCTCCTTCTTGACGATGAAAAATTCCTCCATGGGAACATGGTAGAGAAAATAATCACGGTATCTTCAAAGGAGGTGATTGTGCAGAGCCTTCCCTCAGCCCCCTCCTAGAAAAAGGGCAATGCACATTTCTGGTGTTACATTTCTTCTTTCCCATTTCCTGATTGGGCCTATTAACTCACCTGTGCTTCCTTTCCAGTGGCAGGATCCTGTATAAGGATATGTACAAATTAGTACGGGTGATCTCGCCTCCTCTGGGCCTGGGAGAGAAGTGCCCCTGCAGGGTGGCTTGCAAGGTTTGCCTCACAATCCCAGCCACAACCTGGCAATAGGGACATCCCATTAAATCCTGCTCTCCTCTTCTCTTTTGTACTTCACACTATTGTACTTCACAAGGGAATCCTGACTTGCTTTCCCTCGAGTTTAAAGAGATTCAAACCTTCTCAGAATCAGCAGCTGTTATACATAACTGGAAAAGATCAAGAAATGGATTTCAGGGCACAGCTGAAATTACACATTCATTCTCACCTTGAATGAATGACTCTGGAGGTTTTAGAATGACTATTATAGCATAAAGAAGTCTTTGGAACCATTGTTTTCTGCTTCGCTTTTTAGGACCTACATTTTTTTCATTTGAAATGGGCATTGTATTTGGTTTTTCACTAACTTGGGAGCAAAAGTAGGGAACAAAGAATTTAAATTTAATTTTAAAAAAAATCAAATCAGATATGGTAAGAAATGAACAAAGCTTACCAGTTGTACCCAGAGACTTAATTTTAAAAATGTATTACACTGTTTGGGTATGGAAGATCTATTCATCCAAAATAACACTCTGTCTGACTTCAGAAGTAGTGCAACTAGATTCAGGTTGCATCTCCTAATGATATGGTCAGTTAGCCAATCTTAACTTAGTTCAATGAAAAACATATCCCAGAAAATGACACTTTATATGGTGGACAGGAGTTCATCTGGCTATTTGGGTCTTAACTCAACAAAGCCCCTCAGTCAATGAGCAATTAGCATGTCAAGGAGAAAGCTGGAGCTTTTAGGAGTGAGAAATATTTTTGTATAGAGAAGTATTCTTTCNGAGCTTTTAGGAGTGAGAAATATTTTTGTACAGAGAAGTATTCTTTCTTTAGAATAGTCTGGTACTGAGCTCAGGTTTAGTGTTATATTGTGAGATCACTTCTAATAAAAAAATTAGGCAAATGTTCATGTATTAATCTTTTATGCTTATTTTATGGGTGTTAATTTTGTACAAACACATGGATATACACAAATATATGTCTATATGGTATTGATATTAAGAAAAAATAAACCCTAGTTATATCAAATATAGTAAATACATATATATATATATATTTCTTAAGTTTTTGCAGGTACTTACATGTATGCTGTTCAGCTTCGTTTGGGTATTATCCCACGTCATTATAGTTGTGCTTTTAAAATTGTAGCAGCGTTTCGGCAGAATCTCATTTGCCATCATCAGGCTTCTGTATTGTGTCCAGATGAACACAATACAGACGAACACAATAGAGAAGCCTGATGATTGGAGATGAGATTCTGCGCGAAAATACCCGAACAAAGCTGAATACCATATATATATTGTTCAGACACAATAGAGAAGCCTGATGATGGCAGATGAGATTCTGCCAGAACATTGCTACAACTTTAAAAGCACAATTATAATGACGTGGAAATACCCGAACAAAGCTGAATACCATACATGTAAGTACCTCGTGAAAACTTAAGAAAGCACACACACACGCGTGTATATATATAATATATATATATATATTATAATATATATATATATATATATATATATATATATATATATAATATTATATATATATATATATAATTTGTTTTTTTCAAGCTTTCGCGGGTACTTACATGTGTGCTGTTAGCTTCCTTCGGGTATTATCCCACGTCATTGTAATTCTGTTAAAGTTGTAGCAACGTTTCAGCAGAATCTCATCTGCCATCCTCAGGCCTTCTGTATGGGAGTGTGTCCTCACAGTTCCTGGTTTCAAATTTGAGGCTGGTCCATTCTGATTGGCTATGAGCCTGGGTCTGTGTTCATTGGACTTGGAGTTTGATTGATTGGTTTTTCTGGTTTCTTCTGTCTTTTGTGGCTTTGATTGGCTGGCAACCCTCTGTTCTTGTGTTGGAGGCTTCTCAGTGCAGCTTGGCTCCGTGTGAAAGGACGGCTGCTCTTCATTAGCAAGCTGGGTTTCACCTGGGTGCCTGGTGGGGGGGTGTTTTGAGTTGGAGCTATCAGAGGGAGTCTGTTTTGTGCCCAGGTTTGTTTGCCTGGCTTGGTGGTGTGGAGATCTTTCTATTTGAGAGTGCAGGCTTCCAAATGATTGACAGTCTGGTGGAATCATCTCTTCTATTCATGCTTTCAGGTCCTTTTTTCAATCTCTATGGCTTCTCTGATGATTCTGTGGTTGGAGTTTTCTATAGTGGCTAGGGTTTTAGTGCCATTGAAGTTGATGTTGTGACCTGTGGTTTCAATGTGTTGGACTAGTGAGGAGGTGTGTTTCAGCTTTTTTACTGCATTTTTGTGTTCATCTAGGCGGGTACTTTTCTTCTATTGGTCTGTCAATTTATGTACATCATTGCCCGGCCACATACACAACCTGACAGCATGAAATAGAAGAGATGCTTCCAGCAGAACTGTCAATCATTTGGACGCCTGCCACTCTCAAACAGAAAGATCTCCACACCACAGGCCAGGCAAACACCTGGGCACAAACAGACTCCCTCTGATAGCTCCACCTCAACACACCCCCCACCAGGCCCCAGGTGAAACCCAGCTTGCTAATGAATAGCAGCTTGCTGATGAATAGCAGCCGTCCTTATCACACGGGAGCCAAGCTGCATTGAAAAGCCTCCAACACAAGAACAGAGTGTTTGCCAGCCAATCAAAGCCACAGGAACAGACAGAAAGAAACCGGAAACACCAATCAATTCAAACTCCAAGTCCAATGAACACGGACCCAGGCTAATAGCCAATCAGAATAGACCAGCCTCAACTTTGAACAGCAGACGAGCTGGTGAGACACACATCCACACAGAAGCCTGATGATGGCAGATGAGATTCTGCTGAAACGTTGCTACAACTTTAAAAGCACAATCATGATGACGTGGGAAAATACCTGAACATAGCTGAATACCATACATGAATGATATGGATTTTGTAAGCAAAAGAACAACAGCTCTATGACAAATCTATGACAACAGCTCTATAACAAATCACAGCTTTGTTTAATAGTAATTCTTTGCTTTTGTTGTCTCCTTTTGTTCATCAGTACTGACAAGGGCCAAAAATGATTATGAAACACTATCTTCTGTTCATGACAAGGTCATTTAGAATTCAAAGTTTACTAACAAATCTGTGTCAAATTCACTTTCAAAAGTCCATTGAAAAAGAACAAACTTTTGCTTTCTCCTAATTGAAGAGCTGCTTCTATTCAATTTTGTTCCAGCCAAGAAAACCTAAGTATCTCTGCATCATTTTCATAATACAGTTCCTTAGGACATCCTTCATGATCCTTCATTGCTCACCTGCCCAAAGTTTCACTAAGAAAAAATGTTGTACAACCTCTAGATAAAAATAACTATTCAAATTCTACCAAAAAAATAAATAAATCCCACATTGCTTCTTCACACTGTCTTTCCAAGTCAAAGTGCTTTCAGCTGAACAATTCCTAAAACTATTATATAATATACAATTTCTTTTCCCCCAGCTCCCATTTCCTAAAGTTCCATGAATATGTGTGCAAAAGTTGATGAGATGTTGCCCCTTTGAAATATATTTGTTCAGTTTTGCTTTAGAAAGGATTAAAACATACTAATTATCTTCCATAGTGAACACCACAAGCAGCAGTGAACATTCCCACAGAGAATCTTCCAAATTAACTTTGGAAATGGGGAACTGTCCCTATTTCTCAGTAATAGCATAGCATAATTAAGGAACCATGAGCAAATTCAATTCACATAGTCTTTTGCCTCTCCTACAGTGCTTGGGCTTTTTTTTTTTTCCTCTTAGCCTCA
>BHFT01033422.1:0-24093 GCA_004320025.1 Laticauda laticaudata
ATGGGTAATAGCTATGGGATGGGTAGGATAGAGCAGTGGGATAGATAAACTCCAGGGCAAGCATAGTGGACTGTATGGTCCATCCTCCCAGGTGCCACAACCTATGGCCTTTATTATATTCAATAACACATATAACTTAATCACTTCCCACACACTGTCAACAATAAACACAACTCTTTATTAAACTCCCTGTTCATTTGTAGGCCAACCCCAAAACATACATGGCCCAATCTCATCCGTGTGGATGAGACAGGTCTGAAGGAAGCATCCACGTTAAGCATTTACCATTCCTGTCTTAGCCACTCCACTCTACCAGTCTGGGGAGTGCACATGTTTCAGGAGGTTGCGCTTGCTTTTCGCATCACGTTGAGCTCTGTTGTGGCCTTGCAAACATCCTCAGCTGTCAATCAGGATTTTGCCCTTGCCTCCATTCCCCAGGCTCCAATTTCCCCCATTGCCTTGTTGACTGGTCCACAAGCCTGTCTGCAAGACTGTGGTAGCGGGGTACGCTAGATTGTGCCAGGAAATGCACAAGCTTCCAACGATCCTCCTCATGTCTTCTGGGCCTATTCGCTACATGTTGGTGAGAAGTACCTGAACCTGTTGGCCAGGATGCCAATGCATTCTTCCACCCCCTGTCTTGCCCTGAACAGCTTGTAGTTGAAGATCCTCTCTTCACGGGTGAGGTTATTTGGAGGTGTAGCGCGCTTCATGAGGTAGGTTGTGAGGTGAGAAGGGGCGTCTCCACGATGGAGTAGCACATCTTGCTTTGTCTTTGGGCAGCGGGTCGGATCTGGGAAGCCCACATGAGGTTGCTCCAGCCCTCCTTGCAGTTGAACTGGCGTTGTATACCTGGGCATCTGAAGATGACCCGTTGCCTGAAAGCATCGATGTACCATGAACTTGTAGTCAGCATCTACCATGGCGAAGAGGATTGATGCTGAAGAAGCCTTTGTAGTTTTGATAAGTGGACCCCGACTGGCTGGAGCTTTGGCAGGGCCAGTGCTTCCCATCATGGCTCCAACGTGTGGGGAAGTTCCACTTCTGATAAAACCACTCCTTCTTGCAACTCTTCATCCTTCTTCAGGAGGGGCACTGGAGATCCTCCTCTGTATTCTTCAATGATGGCCTGCACCACTTCTCTGACAACAAAGCATACGTGCTGTGGTGTGGCACCCTCCAGCCTGTACTGCATGCTCCTGAAGGTGGTCCCTGAGCCAGGTGGTTGCAGAGTGAGTGCAACCTTGAGCAGTTCCAGGTCTGGGCAGGGAAGGTTGGTGTTTTCTTGGTCAACCTGGGTGTCAAGGCGCCTGCAAACTTCATTTGTAAACATGGGCTGGAGGCAATCCTCTATGAAGTTCTGGAACGCCGAGTGTCTTCGCTCCTGAGCTCCACCATCAGCTTGATTGTACAATCGTCCTCTGCTCTTCTGGCGAAACCATCTTTGGTCCAGGACTTTTTTTGGGGTGCCTCCTTTTTCTTCTGGTAGTAGAGGTTCACAGACCCTGTAGATGGTTTTTCCACACTGTTGCAGGAAGGCATGGTGGCTGCTGGAAAGGAACTTGGATGCTGTGGAAGAGAGAGTTCAATTTGAGGCTGCAGAGGTTTCTGCACATCTTGGCTGCGTTCTGAAAGTTGAGATGCGAGGCGAGTTTCTCCCCTTTTTATAGGCGGCAGTGTAGGTGTCCCTTTTGCATCCTCTAGGCATCCTGCAGACATCTCTTAATATCCAGATAGGTCCCCTCTTGCAAACGTTTTTTCCGTTTTTAAACGCTTGTTTCCGCTTGGCATCCGTTCTGCATCCTTCTGCATCTGTTCTGCGTCCGCTTCCATCCTCCCTGCGTCCGCACCGGATAGCGCAGTTGTTGCGGATGTGGAGCGGATGCCTGGCGGATAAGCGGCATGCGTAACGGATTGATGCTTAGCGGGATTGCGTAGTGTATTGCAGAACGAGACGAACTGATACATTTCCGCCGCAAAAGTTTTGGGCTAGCCCAAAACTTTTGGAGCGGAAATTGGAAACGTCAATAAAACGGCATGCTGCCACGGATAAGAAGGGTGAAAGCCAAACGGAAGGCCAGTAGATACATGCGTTTATCAGCGGATGCAAGGTTTTTTGTCCGTGACATTCTCCTCTTTGTCATCTGTTGTTCACTGTGACATGGGCTTAAAAGGCATGGGCTGTTAGCGAATAAGAGTCACCTAACAGCTATTTGGGTTAAAATAAAAAATATAAACCAGGATAAACATTTTAAAACTGTATATTTAACAAAATGCCAAACTGTAATTAGGTGGGTTCTCAAAACGACCATAAGATGGAGCCAGAAACCTGTTTTTTGTGTGCGTTTTCTTACCGAAGATGGCTTACTCGATTTCACATGTGGAGTGTATCTCTGTCTCCTTCTGTTGAAAGTATTGCCATGCTTCATTTTTCCTAAATTTGACTGAAAATTATGTCGACCCTAATGTTAAGTTTGTTATCTGATAACATGTTTTTGAATGGACATTAAATCCTTGACATTTGATATCGCTGATTGAAAACTTGATTGATTTAACTTGTGAATGGCTTTGGATTTGCTATTTGGACTATGCTTAACTTTCTAGAAGTAAAAACCTAAATTACTTGTCACAAGTTTATCCAATGCTCGTATGCCTCATATATTCTCTAACTATCAGCTCTCTATTGATCTTACTCCCTGTATGCGGTTAACTACTTCTCCTAACGGGGATCACAATATTCAACACTGGCATTATGGGCCCAGGCATACCAGGCTCAGATAACTGAGAGTTAGTGTGAATGCACCGAGTACTGTATACAGAAGCTGTTACTGTTTAAGTTTGGTTTACTATCCTGGTTAAAGATGGCACAAGTCACTTCATACTCTAGTCTAGACTTAGTTGGAACAAAACATGTTTGCCTGGTCTATGAATGCAGTCTACTTCTGCGCTAGAGAAGTTTATGACTGTAGTCAAGACTTCTCACCGGAGTGAAAGCATGGGATCCAGAAATATTGAGGATGACTGCCAAAAGCCTTGCTGACTTTAAACAGACAGAGAATAGAGCTCTTTGTATAATTGGGACCAACATGAGTGACCAGCAGCTCGTCCACTATTCATGGAGAAGAGTCTGCTGTAAGTGTTCGGATGATATATTTATTCAAGGATTTATGTATTCGATTGAAGAGCGCAGTGTAATTTTAGGGTTTCACACATACATCTATACGTAAAAAACTGTTTTAGAGACATCTCTGCTGAAAGTTAGATATATTTAGCTTCACATTATAACGATGAAAAATGCAAACTTTTCAAGAGCTACAGTGAACAAAAATTTATTTCAGAGCTGCATCAAGTTTACAGTCTGAGTGCGTGTGTGAGTCCCTCATTGTGATGAAGTTAGATGATTATGTGTCTTCACTGGAAGTCCTGCCCAGAGATACTACAAATTGACTGAACAAACTGGAAATTGCTAGAAGAAGCAGAAGATGGCGCTGGATAGAAACCAAATGAGGAAGGCAATACCACAGAATGAGCGTGTATTTATTCTTCAATGCCTATATGTTAGGAAATGTTTTTCTATGTGGCGGCTAAGGGACATGATGCTAAATTTCCTGTAAGAGGGAAAACAACAGAATCACTGGTCGAAACACAGTGAGCAAAAAGAATTGTTAAATTAGCTATGTATAAATGATTCATCTGTAAACCAGATTTGTTGGTTGTTATTTGCTAGTTTGGAGCATCACAATGCATTACAAATAGGAATAGAAACAGGTTTTAAAGATGTCCACGGAGTAAACAAACATGCTCTCTCACTGGCAAAATGTGTGATTGGGGAAGTACTATAAACATTCACGTATGAGGGTATGCATATTCATTGGTCTATAAATATAAATATGAAACATTATAACTATGTTATATGTACGCTAAAACCAAGAATCTGAATACGTAGTTTTCACACTTATTAACTCCTTTCAATGTGAGTGAATCTTTAAGTTAATCATTGGGTGTACTGTATAAACCCTTTAAGGGTAAACTATTAATAAAGAAAAGAGGGTATGAGAGAGTGTTACTGTCGCTACGTGTGAGGAGATGAGGTATGATTATATATAATACATTGATGATCAGTTGAAGGATGGCTAACTCAATTCGTAGAACAATTGTTAAAACCACATGTTGAATGTATACATTTACTACATGAGATTCTTAGGCACATTAATTTCAAAATGGCTTCAAACAAAACTGTTGAATTGTCAGAGGAGTAAAAAAATTGAAACCCTGCAGCAAGTATTTAACTGTGCATTAGTCAAGAGAAGAGAAATGGTTACTCTTGCAAGAGCAGACTTTATGGGTTTAAGACCAAAGAACCTTTTAAAGGTTGTTTTTGCTTGACATAATTGGTCCTAAAGAAACCAAGTTTAGGAGGTGCTGTTATATTTTGAGTAGTTATGTTCCATTACTCACGAATATCAGTTCTTGCCTATTTTGATTGAAAAACAAAACATAACACATTTCCAGCATTTCTTTAAACTGGCTAAGGTTGTGCTGAGAGAAAAAATGAAAGTAAAGTAATTACTTTATAACTGATAATGGACTGAATTGTTAACAAAAAGATTCCAAAACAATTTCTGTGCTGAATTGGTGGATGTTGAGCATAAATTTTGACACCTTACTGACCACATAACATAACTCGGTTTTATGAACAAAGGAGGGCAAACATTACAAGCCATGGCTTGCACTATGTTATCTTGATTCAAGTTTACCTGAAACACTGTGTAGGATTGAACCCGCATAATGGTGTAGTAACCCATGTTCTTAAAACAATTGTAGTTAATTACAACAACTGGGAGAAATTTGCCAGTTACACTCATTGGCATGGGCAGAGAAAACCAAATTAAGTTGCCGACACACATTTTTGGTGCATATCCACTCTAGACATTGGTGTGCACTCTTACCGTGTGCCCTCTCGCCAACACACTGAAAGGGGCTAACATAAGAGCTAAAGAATTAAGTTTTTGTGGCCCCCCGGTTATTTAGCACAAGTTAGATTTCTGGGATCGAAGGTTAGCCATGACCTTTCATTGTTTAGTGCTAGTGCAAAATTTTCATTGAACATGGTTGCTGGCGTGTGTGTGGTGAGAGTTGTGCAAAGAATCCAGGCCAATGTATTTATTGATTTGACAGCAAAGATTGAGAACTCCCTAACCAGATCTTAAAATCCATACTTATCACACACATTTCACTTACAATAGCCATTTATAGGGTCAATGAACAGGAGGAGCTTACATGTCAAGCTAGGTAGTAAACAGAGGCACAGTGAGAGTATAGTCTAAGAAGGTGGCACAGGAAAGTTTCCTCTGAGCTAAGACCGTTGTCATAACCAAGATGTTCAACAGATACGAGTACCACACAGAGCACACTCTAATATCAGGCTAGTGTCTGCGCATATTGCCAACGAACGTCTCTAACTTACCAATGCAAGGTCCTCACACTAAACAACCTCACACAAAACATGGAAACTATCTGATAGTTGTGAGTGAGTGCTGCGTGGTCTCTAGATACGCGCACTTCACTCACTCTTAGATAGACTTGAAAGGTCTCACTGCTCATGTGTATATACCTTTTCACCACCAGGCCCGTAAGAATGCCAATAAGTGCGTGATGGCTCAATGGATCTCACTCATCAAACTGAAGAAAGGTGTAAGATCTCATCGACTGCTACCACTATGAAGCAAGGTCCATCTGTGTCTGATGCGTAGCACAAGGATCTTTATTCATATCAGATCAACATGGACTTATATTAGGCTGTTTGCTCTTAGTTGCACCTATAGTGAGCACTTCACACCTGAAGTGTCGAAACTAGATAGCCTTGGCAGTCTGATAAGTGCCAAGAGCAGCTCATAATTGTAATCTCATTGCATGCCTCCATCCTCTGATGAGATGCTCTGTATTACAATATCGCGATGTTTGTAGTCCACACTAATATATCTATGAGAGTAAATCACTTGTGTGCTGTCTCCCAAACATATAAATTTACTGATAATAAGATTATGCTGAAATTGAAAAACGGCCTCTCTTCTTTGGTTTGTAAAGCCCAACTCAGGTATCATTGCAGTTGAAGTCACAATGGTTATACGTTAAAGACATTAACAAAGGTTTTGTGCTGGCATGCTGATCCGCAGTGTTTGTTCCTACACAAAGGAGGAAAGTGGATATGGCGTTATGAAGTAGTCATTCATTGTTATTATTACTTGATGCACCATGAGCATTAAATCTCTCAGAAAAATGATGAACAAAGAATACTGAGATAATTTCCACTACTGGAAAATAAATTCTAATATAAAACAGTTAGGAAAAATAAACATTATCTTGGTTTTAGACAGATAGAAAGTAGGGAGGGTTATCAAGATCTCACAGGTCAGATGTAACCTCAGTTACTACAAAACGTTTTAAAATGAAGTCTTGTAAGCCACTGGTCATAATGACAACATATGAGGACTGTGGGAGTTCTAAGCAATTAGTGATGTTCAAACTCTCTATTTTTGACTAAGAACATTCTCCATCATTTCCTTGATTTGGTAGCTCTTATCAATCAGGAAATTTGTCCTAAGGCCAGACTCACTCTCATCATTAGTGTTAAACAATTAGCCGAGATTGTAACACCTGACTCAACTGAAAGGCTATTGGACTAGATGCAACCTAAAATTCTGTGTTAAGGATAATCTGAAACAAATCTTACAATGCATTATGCATATGATTTTGGTAGAAAGATGAATGAATTTGACGTGCTATGTGCTAAATGAGAGCGTGATATTCTGCCTAGTAGACAAAGTACCACAGAAAATCTCATGTCTTACTGTGCTATATTTATTGGATAAAGCATTGATTTGGATGGAGATGTATTATACAGAAATCATCTAAGTTTGTCAACAAATGAGGCGTGGCAATACTCTAATGCGCTCTGTCTTTATTACTGTACAATTTCTTTTTGTAATAAGCCACATTTATTAAATTGATATTGGGATATAATGTGTAAAAGATCCCTACTGGTCACAAGAGTAACAGAGATCATCGAATATACAGATGGCTTTTCAAATTATGTGCTGTCTAAACAAAATCAGAAACTTGAGTGCTGAGGACAATGTGTGCAAGAGTAAAGATGACTAAGCTAGAATACTGATATGGTCAGAAAACCATATAGCAGATCTTCTTAATCAAAGGGCCCAAGGCTCTATAGAAGCATAAAGGCTAGCTATTGAAGAATTATGGACTTTAGAATGTAAGGTTTATATGATTATCCTTTACCCAAAAGGGAGAGCAATTTTAAATATGAGTCACCTAAACAAGCCATCGATCGCTTATATATGTTATATAATATATATATAACGAAGATGAAACATTTTAAAACGTATTATATTAAGAAAATGCAAAACTAATTAGGTGTGGTTCTTCAAACGGCCTAAGATGAGCCAGAAACCTGAGTTTGTTTGTAGTCTGAGTCTCAGAAAGAGTGTGATGTTATCTGTTTCCTTTCTGTGAAAGTTATTGCCGTTGCTCCATTTTGCGCGTTAATTGAATGACTGATATTACTGGATTTAATGGTAAGATCTTGTTACTAAACTGTTGTTTGACACTGGACTTTGACATTTTGGATTATCGCTGTGGAATTGAAAACTGAGTGATTTAACTTGTGAAGTGAGCTTTGGCGGACTTTGCTTAACGTTTCTGGAAGTAAAAACCTACATTTACTGTACAGTGTATCTGTGTGCTTTGTGTGTATTATTCCAACACTACTGCCTATACCTCTCCCTGTATGTGCTCATTCTCCTAATGGGGAATTACCCCGTTCGGAGCGTCCAACACTTTGGCTCACTTGGGCCACATTGAGTGAAGAGGAATTGTTTTCAGATGCATATAAAATATATAATACAGTTTTATTATGTAAAATGGCATAATAACATTAAAAGTGTATGATCTTGTGTGGCTGCGGGCCCTGGGTTGGACATGCCTATTCTAAAGTTATATTATAACCTCCTCCTTTCTATAATATATCTAATTGTTAAAACCATACAACATAACTTCATTTTTTTCTCTGGTTTATTCAAGCAGTCCATAATGGGTTTCCAGTCAACAGTTAAATGTAGATGTTATTGGTTTTTCTCTGATCAAACAGGTCATTTTGACCATCTCAGCAAGTTCTATCTCCTTTACCAACCATTTCTCTATTATATGTATTGCCATCTTTCCATCTTTGTTCAATAATCTTGTTGTCTTAACCAAAAGTTCCAATGTTCAATAATCTTGTTGTCTTAATCAAAAGTTCAAATGGCTTTTTTACAACTGTTTATCCATCAGTTCTGTAAGAGTATCACCACCACAATAGCATACCTTAGTATAATGCAGAGCATGGAAATGAATGCAGATAATTTACAACAACATTAAAAGAAATGGAAAGAAAACATGGAAAGAAAATTATTCTTCTTGTGTGGTAATGTTTGTGTAGCACAATTGGAAGCCAGTCTTATTGATAAGATGAAATGCTAGGTATAAGCCTGTGTATTCTGTGTCGCCAGTAGACTTTGAAAAATCAATGCAAAACAGAGATTTTTAAAAATGTCTTCACAGCCTGGTGTGTCTATCTGTCTAATAAACCCTCAACCAGCAAATGGACACTTTTCTACAAAGATTGAAGTCAGGCAAGGAGATGGCCGAGATACAATAATAAGACGGTTAATGAAGATGAACAGAGGAATCAAAGGTAAGATGTGGAGTCAGGTTCAAGTTTTTATTTCAGACAGATTTTAGAATTTTTTAGAAGAAATAGAATACTACTCTGGTCTCCACAAGCCTACAGCATTGTTATGTAGATCTTTTGTCTTAAGACCAGAAGCTCCATTTATTATGGTCTGGATTTGAAGGAGTTTGTGTTGAGGTTCTGAAACTTGGAGGAGCTAGTTTCAAAACTCCAAATGTGCAATTGATACTACTGATGATAATTACTAGCTTTTACCAGATTTATAATTTCAGTGTGAGTGATGCATTAATTTAGTTGTATGTGTCTTGAGTCACTCATTCCTACTCATTTCACACTTTTGTAATGAATGAACATTTGAGTCTTATCTTTCTGGATAAGTATTCGATTTATCGAATACTTATTTGGCCATAAAGTCTTGCAGTGCTAAGGAACTGAAGCAAATGGACTTTCTTACTCAATAGCCAGAAATGATGGTCAGTGCTGTGGTGAAAAAATATCTCCAGCTTGCCAAGAGGAAATGAAGTTAGAAGAAACCAAATATGTTAAATTTAATATATATTTTATTAGTGAAGATGAAATAACATTTGTCATTTTAGATTATACTAATTTTTTTCTAATAGAAAATACTTCCAAATCAGTGTTGGAACAAGAATTTTCTTGAACTTCTGAATATAGAAATTGCTTCATTACCATTATATTATTTTCCTAATTCTAAAGCTTAAATTTGGATACATGTGTCTAAATTTAGACTGAAACTAAAATGCATGTTAGTCCCTGTCACACAGCACCAACAGATGCAAAGAGGATGTAAAACGGAGAGAAACACTTGCCATCCGTTGGTTAATGCGATGCTTCCGTTCTCGATGCTTCCGTTCTGTACTCCACTTGTGTCCGTTTTCATCCTCTTCTTATCCGTCCAGCATCCATCTACTGACATTTCATCCGCTTACAAAAAGTTTTGAGCTGCACAAAACTTTCTGAGCGGAAAATGTATCCAATGCTTCCGTTATACTATTTTCCGCTACGCATTCGCGTGGAACATCCATTAGACCCTCCGTCGTCATCTGTTATGCATCCGCTATATCCGCTAGGCATCCGCGCAACTCGCATTTCCGCTCCAGTGGAAAACAGACAACAGGAGGAAGGCGAAACGGACGCCAGAACGACATGCAGCGTTTAGTAGCACGGAACGGAGGAAAGGATGAAAGTGGATGCAGCTCGCATACAAAAGCATATTAAAATGAAAAAACGTTCGCTATATGGGGACGTATCTCGGATATTTAGGGATGTCTGCAGGATGTCTAGAGGATGCAAAAAGCACACCTAGCGGAAAACCTATATTTCCTAAAAAAAGGGGGAGGAACTCACCTGGATCTCACTTTTCAGTCCAGCAGCCCTGCTGTGCAGACCTCTGCAGCCTTCATCTGGCCTTTGCTCATTCCACAGCATCCAGTCATCTCTCCACCATGTATTCATCACACACTCTTTTGGTTAGCCACCATCGTTCTACAACAGTGGCTAAAGCCATCTACAGGCTCTTTCATTGGTTCTTTACGCAAAGAAAAGGAGGCATTCCAAGAAGTGTCTGGTCGAGATGGAGTCGGGAGAAGAGCAGAGTACAGGACTGTACAAACAGCTTGATCGGTGCGAGCTGGGAACGAAGACACTCGGGCATGTTCAGAACTTCATGAGGATGCTGCCCAGCCATGTTTGATGAAGTTGTGCGGAGTGCTGAGACCCAGGATTGACCAAGCAGAGCACCAACTTCCAGCCCTAGGCCTGGACCCTGGGCTTCAAAGGTGGCACTGACTTCTTGCGCCACCTGGCCTCAGGACCACGTACAGGAGCATGCAGTACGGCTGGAGCGGTGCCACACAACACCATTCAGCATTGTGGTCAGAGAAGTGGTTTGCAGGCCATCATCGAAGAATACCTGGAGGAGCTCCCTCCAGCGCCCCTCCATGAAGTAGGCTGGAAGAAAGTTGCCAGAAGGCAGTGTAATTCAGAAGTGGAACTTCCCCACACCGTTGGAGCCAATAGATGGGAAGCACGTGGCTGCAAAGCTCCAGCCAAGTCAGGGTCCACTTATCACAACTTACAAGGCGTCTTCAGCATCTTCCTTTCGCCATGGTTGAATGCTGGCTACAATTCATGTTGGTACATCGATTGCTTCAGGCAACGCGGTCATCTTCAGATGCCCATATTACAACGCCAAGTGACCTCAAGGAGGGGCTAGGAATCAACCTCATGGTGGGGCTTCCCAATCCCAGAACCCCTGCCCAACGACACACCAAGATGTTCCCTACTTCATCGTGGGAATGATGCCTTCTCCCTATAACCTACCTCATTGAAGCCCTACACTTCCAGATCCTCACCCGTTGAACGAAGAGGGATCTTCAACTAAGGCTGTCCAGGGCAAGGCGTGCGTGGTGCTGAGAACGCCTTTGGCATCTCGGCCAACAGGTTCCAGCGTATTTCGTCACCACCCATGCAGCATTCGCCCAGAGGACCGTGAGGAGGATCGTGGAAGCTTGCTGCATCCTGCACAATCTCATTGCGCAACCCGCTACCCAGTGTTGCGAACAGGCTCGTGGACCTCCAGCAGGCATGGGGACATGGAGCCTGGGGAATGGAGGACCAAGGGCAAAACCTGATAGACACTGTTGGATGTGCAAGGCCCCAACAGAGCTTCCACCGAAGGAAGAAGCACAGCGCAACCTCTTAACACTGGTTGCAACTTCCCAGCTTGGAGCAGTGGAGTGGCAAGGACAGGATGATGATGCCTTAAGGATGCTTTCCTTCAGCCTGTCTCATCACATTGATGAGATGCCATGTATGTTGAGTGGCCTTACAATGAACAGGGCAATTTAATTAAAAAGAAGTTTCGTGTTTTGCTTTGAAATGCTGTTTATGAATGATTACATTGGATTTGATAATAAAAGGCCATATGTGGCACCCTGGAGGGTGGACCATACAGTTCCCACTATGCTTGCACTGGAGATTGTATCTTATCCCACTGCTATTTACCCATCCCACAAGAGTATCCCTGCCATCCCACTTGCACCCATCCTTTACCCATCCCACACTATTACCCATTCCAAAGGTATCCTCTTTGCCCATCCCACCAGGTTCCCTGCCTATGGCCCAGCTATTACCCATCCCAAAGGGTATCCCTGCCCAATCTGGACAGGATCCCTGCCCATCCCACAGCTATTACCCATCCAAAGGATCCCTGCCCATTCCCACTGCTATCTTAACCCATCCACAAGATGCAAAGGGCTTTTAAAACATTTTCTTAAAGTCTTCCACCAAGAACTTTTAATTAACTAAAATAAGTGAACCATGTGTGTGAAGCAAAGATAATCTTTTTTAATAACAAGCTGTTAAAAGCAAAATGACCCAATGTGTCCAAGCAAAGATAAAGTCAACAGGTAGCAACCCAGTCCTCTGGCCACTCTTCTCAGTCACTCTGAAAGGGGCGTGCCCATGGTCTCAGGGGTGCAAGGTCATGGTGCTGTGGAGGTTGGCTTCTGCTGGAGTGCTGGTCTGAGGCACCATTGGGTTGGTGCCTGACCCCGAGAGGACAACAGCGGCGGATGGTTGATGTGGAGGAAGCTCTCAGAGAGCTGGCCTCAGATCCTGTGATGTTGAGAGCCCCTTCCTCCAGGGACATGGGGGTGTCAGTCCAAGACCAATGACAGATGTTCTGAGGCCGGGCTTGGCTGAGGGTAGAGGAAGCGAGTGTATGTATGGGGATGTCTGCGTCTGCAGTGAGCGAGGTGAGCATGAGGTGGCATCTGTGGCATGGGTGGCATTCTGTGGCATGGGTGGCATCGGTGCACCGGTGCCATTTCCATGTACCTGTGCCTGTACTGGGAAGGGCTGCCTTGCTGCTGGAGCTTCCTGGTACCGTAAGCCTTGCAGTAGGTAGGCCTTGGAAGGGCAGTGACATCACCTGGGGTGGAGGAAGCAGACCTGGCCTGGGTCGGAGCAGGTTCAGCTGGGTTGGAGGGTTTGTGAGAAGACCAGTGATCCTGTCCTTGATCACCTGGTGCTGGGATTCGGACATGTCCAGGAGGGTCTGGTTGACGTAGTGTGAGGAAGGGCTTTCGGTTTGAGAGGTATGTCGGTTGATGTACCAGCTGAGAGAGGAGATCTACGCTGCTTTTGATGGGTGTACCCGGATCTCCAGCAGGACAGTGTATGGCTCCGGATCCCTCCGGTCTGGCTGTCTTCTGCTGCTTTCTGTGGACGGTTCAGCTGGGGGTGGATTGTGGGTTGGTCTCTGGTGGCTCAGTGCCCTCTCCTTCTCCACTGCGGTCAGGGGTCCTCACACGCTCCGGCCACAGGAGTCAGCTATCGCGGGCGGTCTTCCGTCGTGGACGCTCCATAGATACCTGCCTGGACACAGGACTGGACTCTTGGCCAGAAGAGACTGCTTCTCTGTGGGCTGCCTGAGATTGAGGGTTGGTTCAGAGGGGCTGCTCCTCGGTGGCGGATCTCCCCTCCAAGAAGCTGCACTTTGGCCATCACGTAGTCTCTCGGTCCGTCAGCTGACCGTGCTGGCCAGATTTCTTGAGTTGCAGCTTCCCGTACCAGGTGTGCATTTGATTCCACCAGCCGCAGAGGGACCTCTTGAAGTGTAGCCCAGGCTCTCTGCTTCTCTCTCCAAGCAGCCTGCTTCCTTTTTGGTGTCTCGATAGAGCCTGTGTCCCTTCCGCCATAGATACTCGTTCCCTTCTCAGCCATTCCAGCCCTCATCCTCATTGTTCCTCTTCGCATGGAGCATTGCCTCCCTCTCCCGTTCACGCTGTCTGACCTTCTTCCTCCCTCTGGCAGGGCCATCTGCGGCCCTCATCAGGGGGCTCGAGCGTTCTAGGGGCTGCTCCACCACACCACCACCACCAGCAGCAGCAAAAGCAGGACTAGTAGCACAGCAGGACAAGGTCATAGCAGCAGAGTAAGCACAGCAGCACCAGCAGGACCACAGGACCAGATCAGCAGCAGCAGAAGTAAGCACCAGGAGCGCCAGCAGGACCAGCAGGACCAGGAGCAACAGCAGACCAGGAGCACCAGCAGCACCAGCAGGACTAGCAGGACCAGGAGCAGCGCCCAGCAGAGTAAGCACCCGCAGAAGCACCAGCACCAGGAGCAGTGCCAGCAGAGTAAGCCCAGCAGAAGCACCAGCACCAGGACAGTGCCAGTCAGAAGCTCCAGCACCAGAAGAGTCAGCCCGAGTAGCAGAAGCCCAGGCAGAAGCAGAGTTCGGGCCAGGGGGTTGGGAGGGGCCCCTTGCCAGGGCTTGCAGGAGTAGGCACCGGCTTCCTCTCTTCCCCATTGTAAATAAAACGGTTGTTGGTGGAGCTGTGTCTGGCCAGCAGGGTCTTTCCTCTGAATTGTGACCTGCTTGCGAGGCTGATCCCTTTATATCGTGGGGCTGACACAATGCATCCTCCCGCATGCGCAGTGAATTGCCTTTGCATCGCTAGGCATCCGCTAGGGCTTTCCGTGATGCATCCGCTTCATCTGCTCGGCATCGCTCTGTATCTGTTTCCTTCCGCTTGCGCGTCGCTTCGCTTTGCTCCCCGGAAGCCCCGCGGATGTGCCATCCGCTTCCATCCACTTCCATCTCTAGGCTTCCGTGGAGCAATCCCCCTTTACATCCTGGCTACATCCTCCCCCGGTCCGTTCCTTTACCGTTGTTGTCCGCTCTGCTTATGCCAAATTCGGGGCAACTTTTTGGAGATTGGATAACAATGGATGGAACATTTTCTCGTCCGCTGTGTCCTTTTTATATATGTTTTGCATCCGTCGGCCTATGTGACAGGCCCTTTAATATCAGCATGATTATCAAATGCTGCTAATCCCAGTAAAAAAATTAAGCAGGGTTTTTATAAAGTTGCTTTGGTTTAGGAAACCTGTGGTGAAAGAGGTGCAGTGGCAGATGGACGGTTCTGGCTGACAATGAATTTATGTGGTGAGTGGTGAGGCAATATAGTGTAGTGGTTATGATGCCAGCCTAGCATGTACAGATTCAAGTTCTAGTCTACCCTTAGTATAGAAGTTCACAGAGTGTTTTGGGGCAAATCAATCAGTTCATCCTACCTCACAGCCTAATTGTTTTGGTGAAAGATAGGGAAGGGAGAGGAAAGTGTTTGACTCTTTGGACAGCTTAACAAAAAGGAAAAATAGAAATGTAGCAAATAAACAATCAGATAATTTTTTGTGGGAAGCTATGATAGCTACAATCTATCATATGATTTATCGTATCACATAATAGATCAGCTATATGATTGACATCATTGAGTGACTAATGCTTCCTCTTCCCAATTTCTAGTTCCAGGAGGGGAAGAGGAAAGTTCATGACGCTGCCTGTTCTCTTTTATAATCTACTCCTGCAAAGATTCTTTTCTAAGAATGCAGATTGTTAAACTTTATATTTTAAAGTTAATTCCATACTCTCCACCATAAATTGAATGTTTTGATTCTTACCATTGATCAGTAAAGGCCTTTCTTTGCAAGAATTGTAATATTTTAGTTAAACTCACCAAGACTTTGAGCCCAAACCACAGTTGCTGTGGTGAAGAGAGTTGACAAAGCTCCTTTTAAGAAGGAGATATTGTCCTGTTTGCTCTGTGTCTTTGCTGATCCCAGCAGTCATATCCAAATAGGGAATTATATCTAGGTCCAAACTTTCCATATCAGAAAGTTAATTTATTTTCTATCACTTCAGCTGCTTGTGTGTTTTGATCTTAGGGAAAGGGGCAATTTTCATATTTCGATGTGAATCTGTTGAGAGTTGAGAGGGGAAAAATACATAATTGTCTTGCCGGACGAAAACAAAAAAACACATTTCAAACTTAGGCAGGCAATTATGAGAGATCCACAACTTGACTATTTTGAAGTGAATGAAAAGCCATTGAGACTAAATCAGTAATTCTTCTGAATGGTTGTTTCAGAAGATGTCACGGTTAGGCAGGCACTTAAAAAGATTGATAAAAGGGAGCTGTGAACTTAGGAAGACTAAGATAGCTGGTTCATTAGGAAAGTTCTGTTCATCAATTCCTTGAGAACTGGCTTGTAGCTTTTGAAAAGGCTTCTTTCTTCAAAAAGAAAAAAGGCTATTGTACCTTATACAAAACAAATAACTTAGCTGCTTTTATTGGAACACTTTCTAGTTTTATGGAAAGAATTGTATCAAATAGCCTATAATTGCTCCTCCCTTTCCCCTTCACAATAACATATAAAATGATATTGCTGATAAAACCATTACTTGGTTTTCATCTCAGCTTCCCCTCTGTAACATATTTACTAGAAATGAAGAAATGAAATACTAAAAAAGGGGGAGAGAAGAGCCTTAGATGTGACAGGGAGAGATTTTTGTATATGAGAGTCTTAGCTTCCAGAGAAGTAGATCCTTACATTTTGTGATAGTTGCTGTTAGATTTTCCTAAAACAATCTGAAGTTCTTTGCCTCTAGCATATTACTATTTTTAAATGGGATAATTTTCAGGTGACATCTTGCTACTTATTTCATGAGGATATTGGACTATTTAGCAGTATTCCACAAAAATAGATACTTGCCATTAAGTATCCCTTAAAGTAAAGCCATTTGGGATGGATTATGATCTAAAATTATAACAGTGAAGAGAAGGGAGGGGTTTGGTGGAGGGCTTTGCTTATTTTTTGTTGATGTAGATATAGATTTTTTTTTCCTGGTTGTAATGTACCAGGAAAACCAATATCATACAAAGATGACTTTTAAAGTCAGTTGTAATAGGATGTGAATGTGTTTCACACTTTTTTTTGGAGGAACTTAATTAACATCACAATGTTGGAAAGAGGCATTTAAGCCAATTCTCAGTTCACAACTTTTTATCTAATGGAGATAAAGATTTATCTAATTTATCTCATGAATAAAATATTAACTACTGGTAATAATAAATTGTCCTATTAATTAATTGTCAAATTAATTAGATTAATCTAATGTTCAGCCTTTACATGAAAATATCTTGTGAAATGTATATGCTGAAATAGAAAATTAGCCTGGTGACAGTCAATAAAAGCATTGCCAGGGAAAAGGAAATATATATGTGACCATCAAGAACAAGAGACAGATTCAGATGGGACAAAGACTAAGGAGTAGAAAGGGAATGTGTAGTTCTTTAGATTAGATTTTCCCGGTATATAGATTAGAGGTGCTTATGGACAGTTTTCAACTTCTTTCTACTAGGAGGTAAAGTGATTCCATTGAGAATTAAAAGGGGTTATTCAGACCTTTGAATCCAATCTCCTTTGTAAGTCAGGAATTTAAATTAATGTATCCTCTTTGTGTTTGTCTACATTCTACTTATACGTATCCGGTGAAGGGCAATTCATCACCTATCCGAGTAATTGCTTCCATTATCAAACTGCATTTATTATTTGGAAGTTTTTTGCAAATAATATAGAACAAGTCCTGACTTTCTTTTGTGTGACATCCATTCAGCTTTTTGAAAATCACTATCATTTTTTCTCTAGACCCAAGGTTAAATGTTCCAAACTCCTTCAATCTTTCTTCATGGGGTTTCTTGTCCTTTGATCATCATCATTGCTTTTCTATGAATCTATTCCAATTATTCTGAATCCTTTTTAATATGTGGTGCCCAGAACTTAAATACAGCACTATGATTGAATCAAACCCATACAAAAGAAGTGGAACTATTATCCCTATAATTTGGAAAGTACACTGATTCAGCCTAATATTGATTTTTTTCTTGTCCCAGCAGCATCATACTGCTGATTCGTATTCAATTTTGCAGGCAAGATCTTTTTCACAAGTACTGTTACCAAGCTAATGTGTATTTGATTTTTAAGTGAAGAGCCTTCCATTTTATTCTGTAATTTTCAGTTCATCCCTGTAAATCTTTAAAGACCATTTTGAAATCTATTTTTGTCTTCTAGCAATACTATCCAATTTAGTGTTACCTAGAAATATATTAAGTGATCCCTCTCTCTTTTCATCGAAGTCATTAACAAAAACAGAGAAAGATATTAGGAGAATGACTTGGCAGTGATGTGGAGGTGACACTTTTCAAGGGCTAGTCTTTATCAGATGAGACTTCTTTGTGAAGAGCCCATTTAAAAATGACAGCTGATAAACAAGGAACACAATTTAAAAAAAACGGTTCATATTTCTAATATATTGCATAAAGAATAGCAACAAAGAAAATTTTGTTTTCAAAAATGTTAACATACAGACCGTATTCAGTTAATTCATTCAACAACTTACTGAAATATCATTAAAATCTACATCATACTAAACATCACTAAAACAATTAAATATCTTTTGGGAATTCCCCTAATCCCTCATGGAATCAGTGCTATTTAGTAACTGCTCCTGGAAGTTTAGCTTGACAGAGCTGCAGTGTATCTAATGAGGGGTGGAATTGTGGGTAAAATTCTGCCTCCTTATGCAAGCATGATTTGCAAGTCTAATGGAACATTCAGGGAACTCAAAGCCTTCGTACATCTCTGTCTGGATGGAAAAATGAGGATTGTTCTCGAGGTGATTCTGCTCAATGAGTCACATCTTTAATCAAATGTCATGTGTACTCCACTCCTCCCTTGTCTTTTAATTAAGCCTTAATACTGAAGGGTTTCCTGATCCTTCAAAGTAGTGGGCTTTGAAGAGCAAAATGTAAGCCTCTATCAAGGCACTCTTTCAGGAAGCTGGGTAGGTAATAACAGCAGCTTATACTGTTAAAAGTCATCCATTTTTGTTCCATCTTTTGTATCAGCTTTCTTGTGATTTGCATACTAATGTTACCTCTCATACAATTATGTCTTTAAATTCTTTTTCAGATCTTTCCAAAGTAAAATTAATGCGATTTGAGGATCCCCTCCGTGGACCCCGACGTGTTCCTGTGCTTGGAAAGGAAGATGCTGAAAAGTCTCCTATTTTAGATCAAGCTGTCTTTCATATAGACCTAGCTCAAAAGCGGGTCCGACTCACTGAGAATGGACAGACAACCGATATTGGAGATACATTGGTCTATTTAGTTAATTAGATTTTGCAAGTCTTGGGTTAATCAGTGTTGAATCTTTAATCAACATGGATGCTTTTCAGAGCCTTGCTAAATTCAGGCAAACTTAACTTCAAGGGGGAAAAAACGTACATTTGCATGGAGATCAATCTTCTGCAGTTTTTAAAATGTGGATACAATAAATCTATTTTCCTTGCCTGAGGCTTTTCTTGAGAATGTCCTTCCTACTTCAGGCCAAGGTACAGTGTTTTTTTTAAATAATGTTTATGTAATTTGGTACGCCTGTGCAATAGTGGCACTTACAATAGCAATATTGGACTACTTATATATAGTGGAAATGTTGATATGTCAGAAGTGAAGTCACCCTGGCCTTTATTTAGAGTTGGCCATCCTTTTGAGAGAAGGCAATTCCAGCAATTTGGTGCGTGACATCCTTGAGAGCAGAAAAAGCAACAGGATGCTATTTAAAAACTTCCTTGGAGCTTTGCTTCCATTTGATTTTTCTATTTTGATAGTGCATGGATCAAGTGTTTCATGCAGTCAACATACCATGAGAGGAAGGAAGAAAATTGGAGCTCTACAGAGTCAGAGTGACTCCAGTGAAATAGGCCCTTTGTTTCCCTTTATACCATCCTTTTCCAGTTTGATGATCTCTCTTATGTTTTGGGCTACCTTCCATTGATATACGTTAATATAGCAATAGCACTTAGATTTATATATCGCTTAATAGTGTTTTACAATGCTCTCTAAGTGGTTTACAGAGTTAGCATATCTGGGTCCACATTTTACCAACCTCAGAAAGATGGAAAGATGAGTCAACCTTGAGACCCATCCATCAGGATTGAACTGATAATGAGCTGAATTAGCCTGCAATACCACATTATAATCACTATGCCATCATGGCACAGGATGGTGAAATGGCCTGGGATATTGGAAAAAATTACTGGTCTGAGAAGTCTTCAGAATCATGAAATCCCGTGCCAGTCAAGTGATGTCTTTCATCTAGTTCTCTTGTTGATTGCCTTCAGTCTGAGTTACTGCTGTAAGGATCCTACATTTAGCCAGTTGTAGTAGGTTTAGAAAGAAGAAAGTTCTCATGCTGAAGAGAATGATAAAGAAGACAATGATCATGTCCCTGCCCCATTACATGAACATATTACGAGAAACTTTTAAATTTTGATTTAAGTCTGGAGGGCGCTTGGAAAGGCATATTTACAAGTTGAGAAATAAAAGGATGCAATTATCACCACCACCATCATCATCATAGTTTTATATCCTCTCTTTCTACTTGCAGGGTACTTAAAATGAGTAAAAAAATGGACTGATCTACAATAAAATACAAATAAGTTAAACAAAATCAGTTAAGTTTTGAGGCTAAGTAAAAAGGAATGTTCTTGATGGTTGTCCTGAAAACCGAATGAGCAAGGGCTATAAAACTCTTGGGACTGTACTCTGTAGCTTAGGGGTGATTCAGAAAACATCTTTCTCTCATGGATTTAACAAGCATTTGTAAATGTGGCCTCAAAGAGGGATTTTGTGACCTTTAATGTCTGGACAGGTTCATACAAAAACAATCTTTCAGATACTCATTGAAGTGTTAATGAGGTAAGGTCTAAGTCTGCCCTTGATGTCTCGTTAAAAGTATCATTTTGCCCTGCTCTTAATAATTCTAAGCACATTGGCTATGTGTCACTCTTTTAACATGGAGGCTGATCTTTGGAATGTGCAGTGTATTTTTATTAGAAGATGAGCAGTTTATTCTTTAAAACATTTGGCTGAGGGTCACTTGGACCTTATGACTTAGGGAAATTTGCTTTCAGTTAAGCTTCATTGTTCCCCTCTTGTCGCCATTATTTGCTTCAGTGCCAAACATGGTTCGAATGCTATTTTCCCTGCAGTTTTTACACCATGGATAAACTGAGTTTCTCATCCTGCTCTAATCATAATTTAAAGTCATTGAACAATAGAAGAGAATATTTATAGCTCAGGATTGAACTTGACCTCTTGAGCTCAACCAAGCTCAGAGAACACCATAGACCCCACAGTCATTAAATAGTCCAGTGTGCTTAGTTGGTTTTCTCTTTCTGATGTATTTAAAGATTTTAAAAAGCCACTGCAAAATTGAGTGAATGATTGCAAGTCACACACAAACTTGAACAAGTGAATGAATATGTAAATCTTAATAGAATTTTTATTAAAGATGGATGGAGACATCTCAAATTGTATAAATTTGTAACAAAGATTTATGGTAGGTTATTAGAAATTAATATTGAAAGAAGCAAAAGATGGTGAAATATGAGTCTGCTTCTGATCTGTTATATGCAAGTGAAAATATAAGAAAGTCATGAATGGTATGCATATATGGGGTAATTTGATCGTATAATTAGAATGAAGACTGAATCACAAAACAAATACACAAGGGGGAACAAAGTTGTCATTGGATGATGAAAACCTGAAAAAAGATGAGAAGTTTAAAGAGGAAAAGTCAAAATATGAAACAGTTTGGGGACATGATGCAATCAAGATAGTTTGCAAGGACAGAGAGATATATAGAGGTAGAGCAAATTATGTTGGGGTAAAACTAAGACTTATTTTTTCTTTCTCTTACCTCATCTTTAACCTTTTTCTGTAAAACTGGCAAGGAATAGCATGAGTTGGTCTGTCATCTTAAGTTGACTTAACTGTGTGAAGTGCACTTCAAAACAGAAAATGCACAACAGTGAAAAGATTTGACATCCACAATGAAAAAGTGAACAGTGAAGATGAGTTTGCAGAGTTGACTACTGACAGCTTTGATAAGAGAAAAGTCATTAACTTTAATGCCAATTAGAAAGCCCATTTGGACTTTTTGTGAAAAACAGAAAAAATTAGGCTATATAGATTTGATTTCCAGAAAAAAAGAGTAAATGATAGGGAAAAAAATGAAAGTAATGTTGCAACTATAGAATGAGTTCAATTTAAATTTAAATTTATACTTCTAATTTGTAAAATCAAATTATGTTGGGGTAGTTAATACTTTTGTTCTGTCTTTTTTATATTCATTCTTTTCCCCCTGAATTAATTCCTTCCTTCTTCCCTCGGTTCTTCCTTCCCTCCCTCCAGTGGTGGGATTCAAGTTTTTTTACTATGGTTTCTGTGGGCATGGCTTGGTGGGCATGCTGTGGTGTGGTGGGCGTGGCTTGGTGGGCGTGGCAGGGGAAGGATACTGCAAAATCCCCATTCTCTCCCCACCCCACTAACCTGTTTCTGGCTCCGTTCTCCTGGGCAGGGCAACAAAAGAAGACCCAGCCAATCAGCTGAGACTCGGGAGGCAGAGAATAGATGGGGGCGGGGCCAGTCAGAGGTGTTTGCCAGTTGTCCGAACTACTCAAAATTTCAGAACCTGCTGAATACCACCTCTGCCTCTGTCCCTTCCCCTTTTTAAATGAAGGGATAAAAGCAGGGGTGGAATTCCACCAATATAACAACCGGTTCAGTGATCACGAGCTTTTCTGTCAGTCTCTCTTTTTTTCTTCTTCAGTCTCACTTCTACAGAGTCTTGCTGCAAGCAGTGTCATCTATAGGTTAGTTTGGATTGTTCACCATTGGAAAGTGTTTTGTTTCTACCATTGGATATCCTGAAACCTCCCGTTGGATGCATAAAGACTCCAACTGAGAGGAAAAACATACGATGGGCAACTTGCACCCCATTGCCATTAATAGCAGAAAAGTTGATTGGTTCGGTGGGCTGGCTGCAGTTACCTGACTGCCCTGCTACTACTTCTCATGGCAAGTTTGCTTAGGGATTTCTGGGAAAAGAAAGAGATCCTCTTGCTTTCTCCTTTCTCTGAGGGTCTCTGGAGAAGACCAGAGGGGGATGTTGCTGTTGCTGATAGCCCTTCCTGTAACCGTTGGAGGTCCAGGAAGGGATTTACTCTTTTCCAACCAGGCCCCAAATCCAGCAGGTTCTAAAAGGAGTTATATAAAATCTGGCCTGTAACATCTCAGTTCAAATGCCATTGCTAATTAGAAAGTGTCCAGCTGCTTTGCTGCTCCTGCTTCCATCTACTTTTTATGCTTTGAGGTTTGGCTTAGTGAAAAATGTGTCACTCTCCTTCCACTGGCATTAATGTTCCTTGTCAGTGTGTGTTACTTGTGATACTCTTGCTTCCAGTTCCTTGGGGCTAGATCATGTAAAGAGCTGCCATGTAGCGATTAAAGGGTCATAGAACAACCTGCATTTCAATCTCTCAGGCACTGTGCTTGGTTGCTAGCAGGAACACCCAACTTACACTATATTTATCATGGACACTACCCCTATGGTGCCTCTAGAACAACACCAACGGCTGCCTCTCACTGGTTCTGAATTATTCATATGCCCATGTGTGCTTAACCTCTTTTTGACTCTTCAGTGGGTCAACTAACACAGCTAAAGGATTTATTTATTTTTTAAATGATAAAAGTAGAGCAAAAAGTATCATCTTAGCCCAGAAACATAGCAAGTTGAACTAGTGAGGTAAATAACCCTGTGTGTAAAATTGCGTGAATAAGATAGCAGAATTCATACACTACCGACAGAGATACAAATGAGGCCCTGAACACAGTTGCAAAGAAAGTCATGTGCTCATGACTATCAATTGCATTTTAGAGGATGGTTAAATATGAACAGGGCCTACCCTGGAGACAAAAGGTACGTAGACAAATTGGTGCATTGAATCATTTAAGAATCAAGATCCCCAGATCTTTAAGGCAGCTTTGTCAACGGATCGTGTCCAAGTATTTGAACTTCAATTCCCATAATGTTTCAGAATGATTCTGCTGATTGTGGTGTTTCATAACCTGAAGTCAACACTGGTATCTCTCTTTTAATGAAACCAGTATTTGGTTTAAGCATATCACGAGCCAGCCTATTAGGAAGAAAAACAGATGCTATGTGACTAGAGAAATGAAGTCCTCCAGCAAATGGTTTATCTGAACACCTGCTGGGAAGAGACTTTTGTAGCACCGAACCAGCATCAGGTTGGGCAAGGAAGGCATCAGGTTGGGCGAGGCTGGTGTGGAGCATCATTCTATGATGGATATTTCTACTGTATAACAAGCACAGTTATTTGCACTAATTCTAGTTCATGCTGTGAACATGATCTAAATTCAGCATTTACGGATAGGAGCAGATAGAAAACTTTTTAAGGCTAGGTCACATCGGCTGACAGATGCAAAACATATGTAAAAAGGACACAGCGGACGGGCAAAATTCCATCCATGGCTCCATCCGTTGTTATCCGCTCTCAAAAGGGGCAAAAATTTGCATAAACAGAATGGAAAAGAACGGAAAGGAATGGA
>BHFT01033423.1:0-53936 GCA_004320025.1 Laticauda laticaudata
ACCAATGGATGGTAAGTGTTTTTCTCCGTTTTACATCCTCTTTCCATCCGTTGCTGCAGTGTGACAGGGGCTTTATAGAGTGAATGTTGCTGAAGTCCCACCTATCTGCTGGCCCCCACCCTTTGGCCTCTGCCTCCCAGCAATTTGCCTCCTTGCAGCAAACAGCAAGGTCAACTTCAGCACAGCCTAATTCTAGCGGGGATAGGTGGCAATCCCTGGCAGCCTGAAACAGGCTGAAAATAAGACACCTGGAGGCCGAAAATGGGGCGCACAGAAGAGGTGATAGGTTGCAGTGGCGATGTGTGGCGCCAATCCCAACAGCCTGGGACAGCTGAGTGGTGGTATTCCTGGAGGCAGAATTACTGCCAATCAGCTGCTCATGCTAAATCAGGCGGTGCTGAAACTGACCAGGATGTTTGCTGTTTGCTGCAAGGAGGCAAATTGCTGGGAGACAGAGGTAGTTTTTTTCTCCTTGTTTTCCTCCCCAAAAGCTAGATGCGTCTTATAGTCCAGTTTGTCTTATAGTTCAAAAATTACGGTATTTATCTAAAAAAAGAAAAAAAAAAGAAATGTAGATCACTGAGGACAATTTGGAACCAAAAGTGGACCTGCAATATTGTGTCCAGTTTACTTAACATTACTTTTGCATTGCTATATATTTTTTACACTAATGCAGCAACTTTCATGCAAGCAAAGTCAATTTACTGCACTTATCCAACAACACTGAAATAATCTTCTGAAGAGAGTCAGGTTGATGTAGCAATTAAGAAAGACATCAGGCTAGAAATCAGGGTGAGTTCTTGGCCCATTTTAGGCACAAAACTAGGTAAGTCACCTTGGGGCAGTCACTCTTTCAATCCTAGAAACCAGGTAATTGGAAGCCACTTGTGAAAATCTTGTCAAGAAAACTGCAGGAACTACTCCAAGAATTTGCCAGGATACAATACTGATTCAAAAGTAAAAACAAAAAAACTTCAACCTCTGAGGTTGAAAATATTAAATGTATGGAAGGCAGTTACATTTAATGACATTAATTTAAATTCAGTAAAATTTAGTCTTTTTGTCTTGGCAGTGCTTATATTCCATGGTAGGGCAAGTTCCTGAAAACTTGCGCACCACTTATAAATTTAGTTCATCCTTATAACGAAAAAGTCTACTAGAAAATTTAGTAATCTATAGAAACAATTTTCCATCCCTCTTACCTACTATGGCCAATTTATACTTGTCTCACATACTGGTATTACAAATGTAAAAATCTAATGTCGCTTAATGAGTTTTTTGCAGTTTCCCAGTAGTTTTTAAAGAAGCATGATTGCACATTTTATCTCCAGAAAGGCAAACAAACTCATATATCCTCTCTTGTTCCATCAAATAATCTTGTATAGTAGAGAGGGATTCTTGATTCACCCAAAAGCTTATATTGTTTGGAACATTATTTATAGAACCAACAAAGAATCTTGGGTAAGTATGTCACAAATTGGTTCCAGAAGTAGTATTTAAAGCTCTCCATGCAGGCTCTGAAGACCATAACTGCACTTTCCTTGCTGATCACTTATAGCAATGGGATTTGATAGCTATTTCATAAGTCAGTGGTTCTTGAACTGTTTGATCAAATCCCCCCTTTCTGGTTTTAAATAATATTATCTCCATTAAAAAGCAACAGACTATTGTTTTACAGGAATGGCATTCACAAACTGAATCCTGGAGTCCCAAACAAGCAATTACTAATTGCTCTATTATCTCCAGAATATCCTCAAATTACCATTTGGGGTAACTATTCCAGTTTAAGAATCACTGACCTGTTTGGACAGCAGAAAAAGAGCATGGGTGAAAGTTATCACCTCTCCCCCCAGTTTGTTAGTTTCTTTCATGTCAGAAATAAATAAATAGTTGTACACTATGAAGTGCATACCTTTGGGAAAGCAGAATCACTTTACTATCCGTCAATGCTATATTAGTATTTGAGGATTATTTGTTGTTTTATGCATCTACTAGCTCAATAGGACTTATTTTTAAGGAAAGGTGTACAGCCTCCTACTCTACATTTTCCATTTACTCATAGGTAGGTTATGTCTACCCCTGTTTTTCGAGAAGGGTCCTCCTAATTCCTTACCGTGGTTTTTGAACCTGCAGAGGTTTTGACACCTACAGTTTCAAAATTCAAGAGTTCGGATCCACTACCTATGTACCCCCACAGCTGTATTTGAAAGAATATGCTTTTCCTTTGAACTCAGCACACCCAAATCCAACCAATATGATTTATATCTTGAAACCTTAATGCTGCTGACTTGAGTAAGACTGAAGTCAGATGACTGAGTCATCAGTCAGTCAGTTTGCTGAGGTGATTGTGCTGCCAAACTAACAAACCATCCCAGGCATGTTTCTGGGGATGCAAACACGAGCAAAATTCTTCATTTAATCAGAACAGAGCCTAGTAAGGGACCTTGGAGGTCTTCTAGTCCAACCCCCCTGCTCAACCAGGAGACCCTATACCATTTCAGACAAGTGGCTGTCCAGTCTTTTCTTAAAAACCTCCAATGATGAAGCTGTGGGAAGCTCCTTCCCCTCTAGAAGAATAAAATATTTTGGGGAATATTAAAAGAAGCAGAATATTATAATTCCCCAAAGGAGAAATGAAGAAACATGCTCTTAGGAGACAGAAAGTAGCCCCCAGTCTTTCTTAATAGCCTACAGTAGATACCTATTAAGAAATCCTAGGCCAGCCTATTTCACAAACAAAACACCTTCATCTCCATGCTACGGGGTTAAAATTTACATCCTTTCCCCACCCAGATTCTAAGGACAGGATTTGACCTTTTAGGGCGGAATAGGATGAACCCACCACCATTAGAATAGCAAAAGACACCTGGCTCCCTACACTTTACAATCCCTGCAGCATTTCAGAAACCGTAGAAAAATCCTTGCACTCCGCAAGCCAATTTGTCAGCTGTCCCAGAACTGCAGGCTGTGGTTCTGCTCATCAGTAAAACTTTCCTTCCAATCAGCCTTCGCTTTATTCCCAGCGCCTTTCTCCCAGCTTGGACCTATTGAACCGGATGGATTTTTCTTCCTGCAAAGCTTTTTTTAAAAAAATAAAAATAATTTAAAAAACAAAACAAAACAAAACTGTAGAATTAGCCACGCCTTGAGCACCTTTTCCCCACACTCCGCGCGCGTCCTTGTGAAGCCACTAGCTCAACTATAAAACACCAAAGGAAGAGAAGGAGCCGCAACGTTCAGGGAGCCGTAACTGGCTTGGACTGGGCGAAAACTCTCTCGAAAACGCGCTTCGGTTACCGACCTGCGGCGCGTCCCGAAGCGACAACTCCCGCAGCGGGCCCCGCCGACCCCGGCAGCCTTCAAGGCGTCCCGCCAGAGGCGCGCTTGGAAAGTAAACCTTGGAAAGCGAGGCGAGACCCAGCTCCGGAACTGAACGAAAGGCACGTGCGCCCCCAGGCGCTTGGGATTCCCCCTCTCCCTCCCCCCCCCCCCCCGCTCGACGAGAGGCGTCGGAAAGGGCGGGCTCGCGAATGTGCCTTCTTTTTTTTTTTCCCTCCTGGGCTCCTCCTCCTCCTCCTGAAGCTCGGGAGCTTCAGGCAGCAAGCGAAACTTCGGTTTCGGCCAATCAGCGACATTCTTTCTCAGAAGTGTGAACTGAGAGTTACTACGCTGACTCCCGAAGGTCAGCATGCGCGAGGCCGCGTTCAAGCCTTCGGTTCTGCGGGCTGCGAAGTACCGTCCTGTAAACGCGCGACTCCGGTTAGGTTACTCAGTCGGGATAGGTAGCGGGTTTCCTGAAGTCAGGAGTCCCCAGACTTGGCAACTTTAAGACGTGGTGGACTTCAACTTCCAGAATTCCTCAGCCAGCTGGCTGGCTGAGGAATTCTGGGAGTTGGAGTCCACACGTCTTAAAGCTGCCAAGTTTGGAGATCTCTCTGCCTGAAGCAAAAACCTTGACTGTATGGCAAGACGTGGGCGTGTTTTTGCTGACAAAAGTTAATATTTAAGAGCAAGTAGCATAATGGTCTGCAGGCATCTGAAAGGCTCTTAGGTGCAGAAGAGAGCGGATGTGTTTTCCTCTGGAAGGAGAACAGGATCAAAAGAAAGACTTTATTGTCATTGTACCTCCTACAACTAAATTAAATGCCTTCTTCAGTGTATATTATAACCATAAAAATAAAACACAGAGACACATTCCTTCGCTTGAAGAGCTGAAATTTGTGTGTGTGTCAATCTGGATGAATATTGAGGGGAATCTCCTGACACTAAAAGTTCCCAAGCAAAGGAATAGGCTGCAGAGAACAGTGGGAAACTCCATCTGCCTTAAGGTTTTCAAACAGTGAAGATTACATTGCCACATGCTGTTAGGAATGGACAGTGGACCATCCCTGCACTGGACATTTAAATCTATACAGTTCTAGTCACGGAAGCAAATACAGTGTAGACAGCAGCCTTGGCTTGAGATCACTACTGATTCTCGTATGTTATTTTTAAAATGGAATCAGATGCTATATTTGCTGGGTCCCAAGGTCATGTGATAAGCAAAGTCAATGGGGGAGTCAGATTCAGTGGGGTTGCTAATTTATATCAACTGCAGTGATTCACTTAACAACTGAGGCAAGAAATGTGGTAAAATGGGACAAAGCTCACTTTACAAATGTCTCACTTAAGAACAGAAATGTTGGGCTCAGTTGTGGTCGTAAGTTAAAGGGTAGCCACTTGCCTATTATTGGAAGTTTTTCTTGTAGAGCTTCAGTATTCCTACCTTATCTGTAAATTTATCAGCGAGTTCTGTATTTTTAAAAGCAACTCATTTTTCTTTTACTTGGTTTTCTCTAGTTTTGGTATTCATGATTCAGGCATCTTTCTCTGCCCTTACCTGGTGCTGAGTCTTTGCTCAATAGCCAGGCCTTATACCTAAAATGCTCAGTCTTGGTTTTACCTCTTGAACCATAACTTATTCTAAAAGCATGTTGGGTTTTTCCCTTCCATTTTTTGACATATATTTTATAAATATTTGTCTGCATCAGTTTTCACAATGGTGTTGTGAAATACCATAGAAACAAAAGATATATGAAAGACTTGGTTAATGATCAACTATTGTCAAATAAACTTCACGGGGAATCTTTTAATGTGACAATTGTCCAAGTTTGTTTACCACTGACACATAAGCAGTGGAAATAGAAGTTTAGGGTCAAGTTTACTCTGAAAGCAATAGAATATGCACCCATGTACAAAAAGGGTGGAGTTTGCTGCTGCATTCAGTTCTATTTTTGTCATTTTGATTGAAGTACCAGACACTTTGATTCACTGTTTTACTGCATATGTATTGTGTGTGTATGTGTTGCTTGGATAATGTGTGCTAGATGGATTTCTAGAACTAATAAATGAACTAAAGGGATCCTTTTTCCATGGCATAGTGAAAACATGCAGAGTTTTTCAACCAGATTATTGGTAGGTAATGTATTTGTCATGATTTCTGAAATATAAATATGCAAAGGTATATAGGCTCCCAATCTTGATTTAGATTGGATTATGGAAATTAGTAAATAGTTGGTTAATACAAAAAGAACTTTAGATAAAGACATTCCTGGGTTTCATACTCCTATTGCAAGCCACCTAGTCTCTTTGGATAGCAAGATATATACCTTTAATAAATAAACATTTCAGCACTAAAGTGCCAAATTATTGTTAACAAAAGCAATATATGGCCTGGTGGTTAAGGCATCGGACTAGACAGCAGGAGGGTGTGAGTTCCAGTCCCGTCTTAACCATAAATGTCAGGTGGATTATCTTGGCCAGTCACTCTCTCTCAACCCAATAGGTTAATTGTGGGGAAAATAGGAGGTGGATGTTTGCCACCTTATTTGTACAAAACAATAAAAAGACAGGGTATAAACAATATAAATATGCATGAATAAACAACCAGTTATATACCATGTTCATAACTGGGCTTGGAAAAGAAGTAAAGAAAAAATATGGAAGAAAATTTTGATAACACATTTTTTTATTATTTCAATTTTCTCTTCTTTTTAAAATATTTTCATAATGATCGGAGATTATACATGTTAGCTTCAGTATCTTTAGAGAAGACAGAAAGCAAAATATGAAAAAGAAATGTGTGCTGCAAATGAATTTGCAAACCCAATATTGCCACAAGTCTGAATGATTTGCTAGGGAGTATTAGAAAGCTATTTGATGGAAGTCTTTCTATGCTTATACAAAAAATCTTTTGGGAACATTCAATATTGTTCTAAATGTATTCTTAACTTTTATCAATTACCTTAACCTCAGAATAGTTTATACTTTTCTATAATCTTTGATTTTTATTATGATTATGTATGTTATTCAGATGTGACAGATTAATGGATCAAAGAGTACATCTAAACATTTCAAAATTATGTAATCCTATACTCCAAAAGCTATACAATGTGTCCCCCATATACCTGTCTTACAGGCATTACGTTTTTCCTGTTTAAGAATATATTATAACTGCAGTCTCAAGAATTTACTATTCCATCATTTTTAATTTATAATTGAAGTATCTAGTGTCTGCATATATAGTCACAAACCTCTTTTCCAACCACGTAATAATTCAGCCGAGAAATGTTTTCCCCAAATATACACACAGGCCTTATAGATGGCCATTCATTTAAAAGTTTTTATCTTTCTTTATTGTAACTGAAAACTGTACATAAAAAGAAGATGCAAAGTTACATTTGTCATAACCACTGTAAGAAATAAATTTTTGCCCAACTTAAAAGGGAGTGCAATTTTTTTTTACATTTCATAAAGTGACAAAAATAAACGAAGATGAAGATTATGGTTTGTAGAAATGGTACAAATTGTACAAAGTCAAACTAGATTTTTATAATATTGCCCCAAAAGAAAACTTCTTTGAAATGAAAAAAAATTGTATAGTTTTATTTCTAATCATTAAAAAAATATAAATGAATTTAGAAGAGAATCACAGTATAGGGCCTAAGTATCTTAAACCATTACAAGGTACATAAAAATAGACACAGATTCCTTGGAAACTTTAATTCTTTGATTAAGCAGCAAGCATTTCACTCCTCCAGGCAAAAACACTGCTTAACACAACCCCCTACCCAAAACAGGACGTGCAAGCTGTATGCACATAATCTGGAAAGCACACAATTTTTTCAAGGACAACATTTTGCTATGTATATATTCAGTACTACAAATGCTAAACATTTTGTCACTGTGTGGCATAGCGTATGTAAAGCAGTATTATACTACATACTATACCATCATACCCAAACACACAAGTGCCCAGTTATAGTTTCGATAGTCTAAAATTGCCATTTAAATGGCATCACCCAATCTTCTGCATACTGAAGTTCTAGCAACAAGAGACAAGACAAAAGTTAGCCCAAAAAAAAAAAAAAAAAAGACAACACAGTCACTGGGAAACCTGATCTACATATTTAATATTAAAGATGCATTGTTAATAGTTTGGTATTTAGAGAGTTATGCCAAAATGCACAGACAGGACTATGGTAGATTGGAAGAATTCCAGTGAATTAATATTGACATTGGAACCAAAGGTCAAATATAATGAAGTACCAAGAATTATGGCAAGGGATAGTGATGCTTCCACCCACCCTCACTGAAAAGCCAGTATTAAAAACCAAACACTCTGGTTGGATACAGATAATGTACAAGATACATCCATTGAAGGGATTTCTATTTAATATACTACAAATGAAATTTGATTTAAATTAAGAATTTTAAAAAATTCAGAACATGAAAGTTAATGGGCAAATTATTTAATACCTTAATCATGATAAGGTGTTAAGTCTAAAAATTTTGATATTTGAGCTGTAAAATGCAGTACATAAGAGACTAGTACAGCTTTGCTATACATGAAATCATCCTGAATTTTAACTTTTAAAGTTAAAACACTGTTGCTTTAGTAAGAAGTGGGGAAGTCAGCTGTATTAAAGAGATGCACATCTTTCAGAAAATAGATTTTCATTGCTTGGTATTTCTTGCTCAAAATTAAAAGCATGTCACTTTGATGATAAACAGTTAAACTCCAACTGATTAAGCATGAGTTGGCATCTTTTTTGATACCAAGAAAAAAAAAAAGAGGGGACATGCACTGGCAAGGAACAGCAAAAAGAGACTGAGATATCCCAAGAAATGAAGCAGGAAACATTCTTAATATTTGACTGTTTCACTATGCCCCTATATGTATGGAATTCAGCACTCCTTGATAAATTATTTCCAGAACTTAATAGAATAAAATTTCAGGTAAGAAGTAGTACTACAAAGTTTATTAAAAAGAAGACAACTGTGTGACTTTGTTAGCCACTTGGTGATTAGTGTTGGATGCAAATGGTAGCTCAGTTGCTGTCTATCACAGAGTTTGCACTAACAAGTCATGTTTCCAGTATCAGAAGACCATATATATAGTTGAACCTCTTTAGTACCTTAGCTTTGCATTCTTCAAGACTTTTCCAACAAGTAGATTGAAGAAAAGTATTTTATGAAGAAATATAGAAAATACAAGCCTAGAAAAATGTAAGAAGTGGTGGTATCTGTCAAAATCTGAATGGCTTGTTAATAATACTTGCGCTCCTAACATAGGAAAATGTAAAAATAATTTCCCCAGTTTATCACATTTACAGCCCTGTTTGAATCTTAAATTGAAACTCTTACACTATCCAGATGGTTTACTTCCATGAAGTTGAATACAAAGGATTTTATAAAATAAATAGACTAAAAATCAGTTGAAGTCATAGTGCAGTGAATTTTTTTTTCTTTTTCTTTTTTAAAAAGAAGTTAGCTTTGTAAAATGCTGACTTTGTAGACATGGTTTTCTTTGTAATGATCTACTGCACTGAAGTTTCTCTCACTCAGAAGATCGTTCACGTATTATATATCCATTTCCACCTTCTTCTTTGTGACAGTTCAATACTGTGGAAAGCTTGCTTTCCCTTCCTTCACCTCTTCATTAGCTGAGGAAAATAAACACTGATACTGCTTTAATTACCATAGTTCTGTTCGATTTGTTTAATGCAGCGGGGACTGTGATTCTGTCTGGATTCCAATAAGTGAAGGTGGCTGTGGCCCGCCAGTGGAGGACAGTGCTGGTCTTGGGTTTAGGCGAGGAGGCATGGAATTAGCTGGACGGATGAGTGGTGGAGGGGGCTGGTTTAGGGTTGGCCTTGGTTGAATAAATCGAGCTTGTTGCTGTAGTGGTGGAGGCTGACGATGAAGAGCTGGAGCAGCCGGAAGGGTAGGACGAAGCAGTGGAGGCGGCTGGTTCAAAGTTGTTACAGGGGTTACTGGTGTTGGAGTAGATGCCTGGGCTGGTGGAGAAGACCCTACACAATGAGGAGTCTGTGGGATCTGGGCCTATAAATAAAGTGATAAAATATGTAAAAGCAGCCATTCTTCATTATCTCAGTTTGGTTGTTGCTACCTCCAGAAATAGGAAAGCACTGTTAGTGGGCCATATTTGTAGCTAAGAAACCCTTCTTTGAAAACAACCATTTCTAAATTATTTCGCAATGTAAGGAAATAAAATAATCAGTGTAAAAAAAAGAAAATCAAATAATACTAAGAATTATTCAGCTATGTTTTTCATATCAGTAGTATCACTAGAAGTGTGGGAAGAACCAGAGGCAGCCCAGATTGGAAATGTTTGGCTAACACAATCTCAGTAATGAGAGCTCTACAAATCAGGAGGCAATAAGCTTCCAACGCTGTTGATTAAGCATTCTACTTCAAGTTAAATATTACATTTTGTGATAGGAAATGTAAATGCCATTTCCGAACTCATGCTTATTTAAAATTTGGTAAACAGAAACACACCTCATCTTCTTCATCTGTACTTTTTCCTGATGACACATTAGTGTTTTTTGTGTCCTCCCCTAAAGCAGAAGCATCACCATTAGAAGCCAGGGTTCCTTGTTCTGCTTCCCACTCCTGCAATACCTCCTCTAAGTTAAAACGACGCCTGTAGTTTACAAAGAAGTTCTTCACTTGGCCAACAGTTTTATTGCCAATTACATCAGCAATAGCTTGAAAATCTTTACCATATTTGCGGACACCTTAAAAAGAATAAATAAATAAGATTAAAATTAATATGCCAGATAAATATGCTTAAATTATATTTTAAAAATAAAATTAAAGCTTTCAGTGACAATTTTTTTTTACAGAATCCTCTCTAATAAGATTCCTTCTCAAAACAATGTCTACATCTCAACTTTTCCAGCTTTTCCACTGGGAAAATCTCTTTGCAGTTGGCTACCTCCTTTTAAGCAAAGAGAGTTTTCACAATGGGTGACAGGTGAGTCGCTCTGAATCTATGCTCTCTATTTTATCTTTCAACTTGTTATTTTTCATTTTATTTACATTTTTTTAATAAAATGTAATGCCTGACAGGTTTAAAAGTGTTTGTATTAATAAGCAGCATACAAAAACCCTCCTTAATTCTATTTTAAATTAGTCACATTATCCATGTTTTCTGACTTTAAAATGATGAAATTATGTCACAGTGCAAAGTCCATCCTTATTAAAAATTTGAATGCAAATATTTGTGGTATTTTTGTGGAATTTGTATCATATGTATTTCCTTACTTGCTACTCTTTCCTGCCCCAACAAACACAAGTATATATGGCCACATTTAACAAAAAAATGCTTTCAGAATATCAAACATTACAACCTGAAAAAAAAATGTAACACTAAACTACCTTGAACTGCAAGAAGTTGTTCTTCTGTTGTCCAACGGGCATTTATTTTTTGATTTGACTAATAAGAAATAAAGAGTGACAGCATATAGCAAACCATTAGATATCTGAAAACAACAGTGAAAATTTCAGCCACAAGGCCACCTTTCAATTACCTAGATTTACATTTACCAATTTCAGTAGTTTAATGTTTTCCCCAGAATTCATGAACTGAATTAGGAATACAAAAATATCTTTTAAAACATTAGATTCTTGGTCTAACTCTGGGATAGGCAAACTGATGCTTTCTGGATATTCTGAACCACAAACCCTTGCTACTGGGGGCATGCTAGCAAAAGTAATAACAGCTGACATCCAAAACATATTGTCTAAAGCTAGCAGTGATTTTTCAAAGTTTAAACCAAATTTTTTTGAAACTTTTACATGAAAATGATAGGGACATTTTGCCCTTCTTGTAAGAAGGTGCTGCCTCCATTCTTTTTTAATGTAGTAGATCTTGTAGGTCTAGCCCACTTCAGAGCTGAAATAAATGAGACAATCACTGATACAGACTAGCAAGTACACTGAAAATTTCACTGGATTTTTGAATGCCAACTAATGACTACAATCTAGGGTGAAAGTACAATTGGAGCAATCCTTTCAAAAAGTAATTAAGTGTTAAATTCTGTTTACATCTTTGTTATATGAAAGTATGAAAGTTGCTTTTGAACTTGCTTTGAATGAAATGTCACTCAATAAAACATGTAAAATATTTTAGATACATTTTAAACTTTTAAACTTGCTTTAAAATATAGGGTTCCTATTGATTTTTTTTTTCACCAAAGCAAATACTTTCAGAATTCTCTTCAGTTCCCAGCAGAATAACGATACTGAAAATTCACCTACATTTCAGTGACTCACCTCAGAAGGTTTGAATTCATCTATTCCACCTTCAGTTTTCTGCTTAAGTGCACTGTTTACTTGTTTAGCATTCTGGACCTTGTCCAATGAATAAAACAGGAATGAAAATTAGCTGCTACAAAATAGAGTAAATATCCCCTGCAAAGTGATTACTTGAAAATTAAAACCAAAGGCCCTAAGCAGAAATGAAAGAAAATAAAATTCTGAAGAGATGAAACTTGTTTCAAGGAGCAAAGCAATTACCGCTTCCACGCACAAAAAATAAACTTGGTTAGTAAAATGTGTGTGATTATATAAACTTTATTAGTATTGTTTGCTTTAATGTATGTTTAGAATTATATTTTCTGTAGATGTACCATCTAGAATCTATATTAATTGAGGTGGCATATACATGAGATGTTGAATTCCTGGTGTAAAACCTGAGACCTTATTATCTGCTTATACCTAGTTGAGAATCAAGGCTATTCATTTCAACCATTAGGAAGCCTCATTAAGTTCTTATGAATAAGCATACAGAATAGAATCACCACTTGTCTTCTTTCTCCAGGTTTTACCATCCTTTGCTATTTTGTATTTTCGTAAATTCCATTTAAACATTTATCTTGCTGAAAATAGGGAAAGCATTAGAACAAGTTTACTTTTATTATCTTTTTTAGACCATTTTTTCCAGTTTAAAGGGACAGAGTCTAATAGAAATCAAAAGGCTGCATGGTTCCAAACTTTAGCATGACACTCCTGGACACCACAGCAAACTCAAAGGGGTTCTGTGGAATAACAAAGTGATACTTGACATTTGTTAGACACTGTGCATACTACAAGACTAAGAGTGCTGTGAAAAAATTACTAAAACCCTAAAGGTTCCATGAACCAAGAAAATTTGGAAACTTCTACCATATAAAATTAATTATTTATTTATATGCTGCCTTTATTGTTTTTATAAACAACTCAAGTCCAACACAATTTCCTCCTCTTTTTCACAGGAGGGAGAGATGGAGAGAGAGAGAGGGAGGGAGGGAGAGGCACACATACATAGCCCCAAGTTCACCCAGTTGACTTTAATGGCTCAGGCGGGATGAGAACACAAAACCTTCTGGTTTCTAGACTGCTGCCTTAACTCCTAAAAGTTCAATACAGATTAAACTGCGCTGTAAAACTGAAACAATGAATTTACTTTTACTGAAGTCAGTAAGTTCGGATAAGAGTCGTGGTGGTTAGAAAGCAATATTGCAGGTTAACTCTGCCTACTTCTAGGAATTTGATCTTAATAAGTTCAAAGTTAAGTCAGCCTTCCATCCTTTTGAAGTTGGTAAAATGAGGACCCAGATTGTTGGGGGGAAGTATGCTGATTCTGTAAATCGCTTATAGAGGGTTGTTAAGCAGTGTGAAGTAATATAGATGTCTAAATACTCTTGCTATTACTTATAGTCTTGAGAAAACCAACAATTATGCTGAAGTCTCAACTCATTAATCTATTGCAATAAGCAGAGACTCACACACTTAATGTATTTTTAATCTGCCATTTCATTTTAATAGGTATGTTTCAGATTTTGTTGTTTGCTAGAACCTAAAATATTAAAAACACAACCTCCCCCCAGTAAACCTGGTAATTAAAATACCTGTCGCTTCAGTGAGATCAACTCCATATCCAGCTGCCTAAGAAGTGTATTGGCGGCATTGGGGCTACATGAAACTGCTACCACGTCTTCTTGAGTTAAGTACATGCCTTTTGGAGGACGGCATTTAGAGCGCTGAGAATGATGACGATGTTGCAAACTTTGATATTCTCTTCTACCTAATCCTATTTTGCTGGACTGCACAGGCTGTTCATGATTCCCCTGTAATGTTTGAAAAGTTTTTTTTTAAATTAAGCATGATTTTTTAAATTAAGCATGTACTTTAAAAACAAATTATCACAATCGTATCACAGTACTATTCAAATTTTCTAAAATCTTTCTTAACACATACTTTTCATATCACATATGATCAGACAATGCAATAAAATCAGCTGTATAGGTTTTCCTTGGCAAAAACAGGCCACATGTATGACATATAATCAGATAAGCTGGGAGTTCTCAAACTTTATATTGCCATGATCCCCTAAAATGATAAGTAATTTGTGAGATTTCTGTATGAATAACTATATTTGCATTATAAGTGGGCAGGAAGTATAATTATAGGTGTTATTTAAAAGCATTTTAAATGCAGTGTAAATATCAATGTATATTACATGATATGTATATTTATATGATATGTATATTCATGATAGCTATTCATGTTCTAAATAAACCAATGATACAGATATCCATCTTCTAAATAAACTAATTCTAATGTATTTTCAGGAAAAGAAATTAATTACATTAAATCTGACATTCAGCAACCTCATAAAATTTAAATTCTGCTCATAAATTCAAGGTGAGGGAGAGAATGAAAATCCCTGCTAAAGTTCCTTTACAATGTCATAATATCCTTATCACTGATAGCAATACCTGAAGACCAAAATATAGTAATTAAATTGGACCTCTAATTCAGGTGACAAATTTAATTTCAGTTTGTATTACCTCTTTTTTACTTTCCTTTTTGGGATCATAATCACTATCATTTCCATCCATAGGGTGAGGTTCTTCAACTTCATCATCGCTGAGGATTGAAAATGATTAGTCAATATTTACTTTCACAACTCAATTTCTGCCCTAAGTGCTCAAATAAACTTTGTGTTTATTGTATTCTACATGTTAAAATGTCACTTTAATTTTAAATATAACTAATTCAAGTTATTTTTAAATACACAACTACAAATTATTAAAATTTCATGTTTTTAATTTATATCTTTATTAAGATTTAAAATAATTTTAAGCAATATATCCATACTAAGTTAATTAAAACATATCCTATTTAAAGCATATTAGTCCCATGTGCAAGACTGTTAAAAACCTCTACTTATTTTACAAGAAATCTACAATTAAGCATACCTTCTCTAATGTAATATAGACTTCACACAATCATCTAATAATTTTCCCACGAAAATACCTGCTTTGGAATGGCTAAAAAATGGTTGAAATACTTGGTTTCTAATACAATGTCATGTGCCCTGCTGTAATCAGAAATGTTGAGGTGGATAGGAAAAAACATTCACTTTTGCCTTATCAAAACTAACAAATAGGTTGAAGGAAAAATCAGTATCTGTACTAGCAGTATTCTCTAAACTATGGATATGTTTATCTGTTCAGAAATCTGAATCAGTTACAGATGAAGTCTTGTGTGAAACAGAAATGTTGACTACATTCACTACAGTCACAATAGACTGTTGTGGTCTTGTTTGTATGGAGAGAAAATGTGAATTGTCTTCATCTATAAGGTTTTTTAAAAAATTATATTGTTTATCAATGATCAAAACAAATCCACATAATTTTAGAAACAGGCTCTGTAAAAATTTTTTAAAGAACCCTTCTCTATCTTGCAAGATATCTAGAAATATCTAAATATTTAAAAAAGTCAAGCGCCCCCCCATTTTAAGAGATGTCTGTTCAGCTATTAACAATAAAAGAACTATATATGTGAGATCACCAGGTCAAAAATGCTGTATATGACATGTCATTTTATTTTAATTGGTTATAATAACACAAAAATATATGTGTCTACAATTTAACATATTCTATGCTCTGATATAAAGAAGTGGGTTTCCCATCTGCTTAGCAAAAACAGGTAGAGATAAATAGAACAGTTTTCCCCAACTGGATGTGCTCCAGAAATATTGGAAAGTCCCAGATTTTCAGTGTTTGCGGTGCTGGGACTTACAATTTCAACAAACTTGAAAGTACCAAACTGGCATAGAACCTATTTCCTTAAACTGGAAACAGTCAAAGGAAAACAAAAACAAACAGAACACTTACTCTCTCTGAACAGTTACTTGTTTAAAACACATATTGCATTGCTTACCTATCACCTTGAGTATTTCTATTAGCTAGTTTTCTAGCCTGGCGGTCCATTAAACTTGTTCTAGAACGTGTTTTCTTCCAGGAATAGTAATATTTTACAAGGCTTGCAATAGTCTTGTCTGGAAGCTGAAACATGGTAAGAGTATGCAGATACTAGTTATAAATACTATGAAAATATTGGCACATAGTTTAATATGTATGGAAATAACTTAAATCATAAGGTGTAATTTTATAAATAAACAAGAATAAATAACACACCAACATATATTCCACTAATTAGTTAAGTATAGGGTCAGCTTTAATTAGCACCAAAAGCACAATTTAACCAATAAGTGATCATTGGAAATATAGTAATCATTGAAAATATTATATATCAATATAATCTGTCTCACTCTGTGTATCTGTCTATATATACACACACATGTGGCTGCTTTTAATAAAAGACTGGCATCTTTCAATAATCCCGGAGCAGCAGGGAACCACCAGAGGACTGGAAAAGAGCTGCTGTGGTTCCCATCTTCAAAAAAGGGAAAACAAAAACAAACACCAGACCCAAGAAACTACAGACCAATCAGCCTAACATCAATACCCGGGAAGATACCGGAAAAGATAATAAATGGAACAGTTTGCTTTGGAAGTTGTGGGAGCTTCATCACTTGAGACTTTCAAGAAGAGATTGGACTGCCATTTGTCAGAAATGGTGTAGGGTCTCCCACTTGGGTGGGGGTGGGGATGTTGGACTACAAGGTTCCTTCCAACTCTGTTAATCTGTAAAACTTGAATTTTACAACTTTGTGCAATGATCCTGCTCCCTTTCTCCAGAACAGAGACAAGTACTTTCAGTGTGCAAATTTTCCTAACGATAACTTATTTACTATTTCACTACACCTTTTCTTCTCATGCTTTTAAACAAAAACAACAGGAAATATGATTTTGTATCTTTTCATCCATTTTGTAATTTTTTAAACACTTCTTTCAAAGTTTGTATATTTTTAAAATTAATTTCCATATTTTACAAATTTATGTCACTTATTCTGAATATTTCTCAACTTCTATCTGGAGAATCTTGAATTTGGGGGAACTGTTTTTCTATGGCTATTGTATTATTTCAATGAATTTGAATTTTTACTTTTGGTGTAGTTTCTGTATATGCCCTCTAGATCAAAATAAAACAGATTAAATTTTTATCTGGGAAAGAAAGATATGATTCTTAGCGTAGTTTGTCTTAGCCACTGTCTTCAATCATATACCATTTATTCTCTTGACCCTTGTGAAATACTCTGAAGGGAGTGGGGCAGCCATTTATTTCCTTACCATTTGTTGAATTCTGTGAAAGCTTTTTCCATGGAAACTGAATGCTTGTTCAAAAAGGACTTTATCTTCAACTGTCCATTCATCTGGAAAAGGAGTAAAATTCGGGAGATCTGCAAGGGATTTCTCAATGTTGTGCTTATGCCAGAACAACATGCCAAGTGCCTTTTAAAAAAAATCAAACAAGTGTAAGTTTCATGATGTGCCATATTGACCTTTTACTGTCTTATGTTATCTTAATGATATGCAAGATTACATCCTGGTTTGTCAGAAGGCACATTTTATCTACCTAGCTACATTTAATGTTTTTAATACTTTCTCCAATGCAAACTATATATTCTGATGTAAAAAAAAAGAAATGCAAAGTTTCTCATTGTACAATATATTGTTGCAAACAACATAACTGCCATTTAATCCCTTTCTTCTGCTTATATTCCGTATTCGGTAGCCTGCACTGAACTATAATCAAGTTCAAAGAGCTTACTTAAAAAAAAAAGGATTTTTGCCTTTTCCAAATTATTGAATTATTTTCACAAAGGAGAAGCTTCAAGTACATTGTTGAACAGTATCTGTTATGCGACAGTATGCAAGTAATATTTACACTGAAATAACTACATTTGTTTAAATAAAAATGATAATTTGGGACTAAAATATTCAGCTCCATCATCTCTGACAATTCTGGCTGGATCTAATGGGAGTTGACATTTTAATTGTCCAGAGGGCCACAGGCTTTATTCATTCTCTAAATAAACTGACACTGAGGTAATTTGAAGGTCTTCCCTTCCATATCCAAATCAAATCTGAAGTTTAACACTACTTTCCACTCATTTTGAAAATTAGGTTAGCTGATATCAGAAGTGAGACTTTTACCAGTGACCCTTTTATTATAGAGCTCTTCCCTGGGGATATTTGAAGGGCCCTCTTTTCCCCTTTACTTCCTTTAGAAGGAACAAAAGATGAAACATTACTTATTTCCTCTGTTTTCTCAAACAATACACTATTTTATAATTGCATAGTTTTACTGATCAAAGCCCTGCAAAGAAAAATGCTAAATTGTCTTGTACTAAGTAATCTTTTTAAATTCTTACCTGTTCCACATTGTATCCATGTTTTTCCTTTGCTATAGCAATGTATTCATCCACTGCGTAACAGAAGGATGCTAGAATTATTTTCTAATATATTCATAGAAAAAAAACATTTTAGGATCCTGGATCCTTGATTACATTGCACCCATATTATTTCATTCTGGTTTATTTAAATACTGAAATATACATTTGTGCTCATGTTAAATGTCATTTTATTTATCTTTATATCCTGCTTCAATTATACATTTCTCAATTCAATCTCTAAACATGCACATACCGAAAAGATTCTACAGAAACGGAAAAAAGCTATTTATCAAAACTGCAATCCTACATTGATTCAAGTGTAGTAAAAAAAAATCCAACAATAAGCACAAAAATGCCCATCTTGAAATAATCTATGGAAAGTCTAAAATCCAATTCATTACTGCCCCAGAGCTTTGCAACACCTTTTCATCAGCTGTATAGGTACTTTGAATTTTCTTCCTTCAAGCCTCTTTTCTGCTTCAATACAATAATATTACACTGAAATATGAGTGCAATACAAAGAGATTCAACGTAGTGTTTATTTTTTTTGCACTGTTGATCTTTATTGAAAAACAGCTTCGATCTCTGTTTGGTTAAATAAAGGTAGCAAGGAAAGAGAAGAATAATCAGATGAAGAGAGCTAAAAGTATAAAACTAATGTGGAGAGATAAATGTGACATGTTCAAAAAGTCTGATAAAAAACAGGGAGCAATAATATTTCATTTAGAAGGGAAGATTTTATATAAGCCCTGAAATATGCAACATGAAAATGTGATATATTTGTTAATTTGATGCCATTTCTTTAACATTGGAACAACTAATTTTCTGAATTGAGATGCAGATATTCACCAATCTAGAACAAAACTGCAATGGTTTCAACTGTCATTTCCCCCATTTTTAAAACATTTTACTCTTCATCTAATTCTTAAAAGAATTAAATCCTACCGTCATAAATTAGGAATCCTTCCTTTTTGGGTAATTGAAAAATATACAGCAACACGGATTCATGAAACTGTGAGGGTTTTTTTTGAAGCAAAGAACTGTTGAACAGAGATTCATGAATCCATAAGCCAATCATGCAATACATAGAATTGGCTATACATGGTAACATGCAAGGACTCCATACTAGATATATGAACCTCTGACCAAAAGAGTACTCTTCAGTTACCATGGCAGATATAAACTGCATAAAAATTCTAAGTATCTAGATGATAACAGTATGTACACATCAGTGGTGAGATTCAAATTTTTTTACCACCGATTCTGGCCGTGGCAGGATACTGTAAAATCTCCAGTCAGAGGTAGTATTTGCTGGTTCTCTGAATTACTCAAAATTTCTACTACTGGTTCTCCAGAACTGGTGAGAACCTGCTGAATACCATCTCTGGTATTTATGTATTCACGTATATTTATGTTGGATTAATACATTTATTTATTCTGGAAGCTAATATAGGCTATTTCCTTTCAAAGAACCCCTGGGAACTGATTGAGTGCCACCTGGAATAAAATTATTTGGTAATTTATCGATTAGGATGTTTTATTTACTTCAGTTTATTTCGATAGTGATTTTACTTTACTTTGTTCTAAACCATTAGAACAAAATTATTTTGTTATTAATTGATTATAATTCAGCAGCATACACTGCAACCAATCAATGCCTCATCTAAAACTCCAGATTCAGAAGCATCCAAATACTGAGCACATATATATTTGGTTTACTGTTACAGGATGCTTCATGTCCACAGTATGCTACTGCAGATTATTTTAATGCTCGTCATTATGCCTATTTTATATCACAACATATGTCTTCTAGATTGAAAGTGTATTCATATGAAATGCAGGGATATCTTTGATATTTTACCTGATCAGATAACTTTTGCTGGACAGGTCAATTACATTCTGAAAATTTAACTTATTAATTGCACTGAGGTCAAAACACAAAACTGTAATAGCACTCAAGGTGTACCTTTTAAAAAATATTTTAACATTTAAAAAATTGATGTTCTTTTTAGCAAGTGATACTCTGCACATTATAAAATCCCAAGTAGCATTTTCAAATAGAAATCAATACAATATCCACAAAGAGGTAATTTGATTGTTGACTGATTGTGTATGTATGTATAAACTATGTTTATATCACCTGCATATCAGTTTCGCATTAATTTGTGCAATGAAATGTTTTATAAGTTGTGACTTATAATCTGTGATGTAATCCTCATACATATTAATTCCCAGGATTCTATTTGATGCAGTTTATCAAACTTACATTTGGCATCAGAAATACTATGATATGGAGACCACACAAGCATTCCTCCATTGTCTTTATCTGTGTATTTTGTAGCTCCTGAAAGACAAGTAATATGTTCAGTACTTCAAAGAACAGTTAATCAGATAATAAAAGCATTAAAATTTATTAAGTCAAAGGAAGTATAATCTAACATTTTATTGCTAATATGCAATTAGACAAAACTATCCTGTATTTTTCACCTTGTAAGTAATGAAACAGAAACAATGGAAACTTGTTCAAGTAGCATAGGCTGGAATTCACTCCAATGATAACTTTGCTTTCAGAAGTAACCAATCTTGATACAACTACAACAATTTCATAGGCTGAGCATTTAGAATAATAAATCTAGTTCTTATCCCTATGAGGAAAAAGTTACCTTAAGGTAAAGCTCTTAACTCCATGTCAGGGAAGGTACAGCTAATGTGCAAGGGAGATAGCTATTATCATCTATCTTTGCAAAATAATTAACAAGAGAGGTGAAAGAAAAAAAATAAATCTGAAATACAAAATGAAGCCTTGGAGACGCAGGCAAAACTGCTGCAGCGGTAACATCCTGAGTTGCCTTAGCATGTTCGGTTAGTTAAGAATCACCCTACCCAGAGAAGGAGGTGCTGGAGGAGGAGAAGAAGGAGGCAGTAGTGGAGAAGCAAGCAACTCAGGGCGCTACTTCTGTGGCGGCTTTGCCTGCGTTTCTGAGACTTTGATGTTGGGAGAGGCAGCAAGGGCTGGAAAAGCGGAGAGCTGTGCACAGCTCCATCTCCCTTTCCTTTCCTATCTGCACGTGGGTGGGTGGGGGGGGGGAGGAAAGAGAGCTGGGAGCAATTCAAAGCTAGAGAACTAATGGGGAGAGCTGACAGCAGGCGCTGTGGGAGCATACATCTCAGGGACCTGAGCTGGGAGGCGCGGGAACTGCAAGTGGGAGCGTTTGGTGGTTTTTAAGATCTCCTGGAACGCAGTAGATTGGTGTTTTGTAGGTCTCGGTGAAAGAGTTGAATTTTGTTTCACCTCCTTTCCTCCCCTGGTAATGAGAGAGGTGCTTTCTCTCTCTCTCCCCCTCCCCCAAATAATCACTGGCTGTGGCTGGGTTTGGCAGCGAAGTGCTAAAGCCAGCAAAGTGCCCCCAGGGACACCTTTCCTTGCCTGTCTCCAGGTTAGGCTGGAAGAGCCACCTCCTTCTCCCAGCTTTTCCTGGGCTGCAGATCTGAGCAATCTCAATCCTCCACCTAGCATCTGAAAGGCTCTTCTGTTTCTTTGGAAGGTGCAGGTGGGGGGAAGCTTCCAGCCTGGAACCTTTTATTTTGTTATCATTAAGCATTTACATTTTTGTTATAATTAAATAAGTGTGTATGTGTGTGTGTATTGTTTTTAATATTTTCATATTAAATTTAACATAATTATTAAATTTATATTTAATATATATATTTATATTAAATATATTAGCTTTTTTTAAAAAAAATCGTATTAGTGGTCCTCGGGGTTTAAAAGTATGAATTTGGTGGTCCCTGGGATCCAAAAGGTTGGCGACCCCTGTTCTAGATTATCTTGAAAATCTATAAGCATCACCTCTGGTTACTACTTGGATGGGAAACCACCAGAAAAACCACCCAGGGCTTTAGATTAGATTGGAAAGTCAAAAATATCCCAGAAAATGGCAACAGCAAATCACTTCTCTACTGATATCAAGAAAACAATAAGAACTTTATGAAGTCATCAGGAATCAATACTAATTCACATCACTAAATGCTATGAAAAATGTCCTGAAAAAACTTTGCTTAAAGCAAAATTTTCCAACTCTTAAGATGATTCAACCTCCCCTGAAGAACTGCTATTGGTTTTCCACATCATTAATAGCAATGCTGTGAAGGGTTAGAGCTGAAGATTACCACTAACTCCAAATTTATCCTATTATGAGGTAAAAAGAAAATAGTCCAACTGGGAATAGGAAGCTTTGGGACCACATTCATGGGAGAAGGAATTTTTTTGGGTCACTCATATTATTCACTAAATAAATGTTCTCATACCAGGTAACTGGCAAAAGCAGAGACTGGGCAAAGAAAATAATCTAACCGATGGGCATACTTAGGTTCCCACTACTAAATAGTGTCATCTTATGGGACTAAGCAGACATGCCTTATCACACATCTTAGATTCAGAAGACCTTGACCTTCGGTATCTTCTGAAAGGCTGTAAGGAACTAGGGGGTTAGGGCTGGGCTTTTTTTTTTCCTTAGGTCATTAGGGTTATGATGTTAGTGGAGTTCAAGCTCAACGTACATTTGTCTATTTTTTTGCAACTACAATGCCTCAGGTTTTCTTTACTTTGGATTTATTATACAGTTTTATACAGATTTTTTTATTGTTTGCTGTCCAGAGTTACGTATTTAAGGTATTTTTTAAAAAATGACAAAAGAAATTACAACTGTTCCTGATCAAGTAGTCCCTTATAGGGGGAAAAAGGGTAGATTTGCACGTTGTTTATTCAAGTTCATGATTATGCATTAAATTTGTCTGTTTCTCCTATATGCATGATTAAAATGCTGACTATAAGTTCATTTAGGCATGATACATAAATATTGGACTGTTGCATTATTAAACTAGAAGCCTAATAATGAAGCCACAGAAAGTTAAGAAAAATGATTCTACGGTTTAATGAAACCAAATGAAATCATAGCCCTGTGTTCCTACATCATGCCACCTAGGGAAAAAAATACCAGAGATAGCTTATTTGCCATACTCACTCAGGGAAAGGACTAGCAGTCATTGCACCAAGACAAATTCCTTGTGTATCCAATCACAAGGCCAATAAAAAATTCTATTCTATTCTATTCTTAATAATAAATCTATATAAGCATGATGTGGAAATGTGACTAGAAGAAAAGCTGAAGAAGTCTCCCAAGGCAGAAGAGACACGAAAAAACAGCAAAAACAAATTTATCATGCCTAAGATAGGATATGTAGTCAACAAGACATGGGCAATAGATTGTCAACCTCAGCCTCAGTGGTATGCACCTAATCTAATAGGGGTGGAATGCAGTCAGCAATAAAAGTCCAAGCATTTGGGATGTTATACTTGTATAAACATGAGTATTATTAGGTAACCAAAGATGAAATCTGCTTCCATCGCAAGTGCAGATATCATGGATTGTGAGAACAGTGATTAATCTTTTCCCACTAGAGCACAAATCGATATATATATAAAAGCGAAATACCATTCATACATCATCACAAACTCTCCAGAAGCATAAAGCCTACAAACTTGAAATTTGGCACGTATGTTCCTCTTGGCTTCTAAGTGCTCACTAAGAAAGGATTTTTCGAAATGACCATCAGAGCATTAGTATTTTGTATATTATTATGAACACGCTTTGATGCTAAGGACTTCTACTCCTCCTCCCCACCTGAAAAGAAACCTGTTCCAAATGCAAACACAAGCAGAGGAGTTTCAGTTTCACAACAGCAACCAGCTTTAGTACAGAACAGTTGAGCTTAGCCATGCCCAGGCTCCTTGCTGTCTCCTTCTTGCTCATACAGCAAATACTGCTTCAGTTTCCAAACAGCCCTCAATTCTCTCACACACTGAGAGGACGCTAGCCAGATGAACACTGATGGATGCTGGTAGGCAGAAGCACACTTCACTTATTTTCCTCCCCAAAAATTAAGCTCGATCACATAATTTCATTGTGAAGCACGGGTATAGAGATAGTATCTCATATATGCGTTGCTGGATATAGAAGGAATCACATTCAGAGGAGATCAACTAAATCAGAAGGATGTGGCATGACTTGTTAATTTAAATGAATCTATTTTAATATGATTAACTCTGAAACCAATTTGTAGCAAAGAGCCTAAGAATGTTTTCAAAACAAGGAAATAAAGAATCACAAGCACTAATATCTTCAAACTGAGATAAAATCTAGAACCACCATAACTATAGAAAACATAAAGGAAACATTTATCAAAGTTGTAATTAATTTTTTATTTTTATTAGCTGCCCAATTATGAATTTGAAATGGCAGCTATATAAATTGCAATAAATAAATGCATTGTACTGTAATAATATACATTTATTTATATATTTAATAATGACTAAATCTAAATCTACAACAGAAATCTCAGTGTGACACAGAATCATTTCTGCAGAGGCATCTAAAAATTACCATACTTGGCAAGACAGTAAATAAAATGGTCACAAGATCAATGAAGAAAACCAGGACACAAATCCTTCCACAATCCTTGGAATACAAGCATTTGTTCAGTAACTGTTCAAAGTTATGATGGCACTGAATGAATGGTACCTATGATGGATCCTTGTTGTTCCAGTTGTTGAAATGTCGTATTCACAATTTCTAACATTTCCAGCTGGCTTCCCACAAGCAAAATCAATGGGAATACTGTCAGGAAGTTGGAAATCGCAGTCATGAGTGGTCCTTACTTACTGACAGCCACCAGGATGGCAGGAATTGCCATAGCTAAACAGTGTGGTCACGTGAAATTGCCCTTTTAACCATGTCACTTAGTGGCACAAATTCTAGTTCCAACTGCTGATGTAGCCCAAGGACTACCTATCTGTATTCTAGATGAGGAATTAAAATAATATCCCTGAAGATAATTACTAAAAGAGAAGACATGATAAAGCACCCAGCTGGGTTCTTGGCATTGGCAAATTATAGCCATTACAAAAAGAGGGTAACAAATAAAAATAAAATTTGGTCTTAATAGAAGGAAAATTATTCTATAACATTATGAAACCACCACCCTGCAGAATTATTATACTTTTATTTTTATCATAAAAACTTTAATATCAGTATAAAAAATTCAAGAACATTTTATACGATACTAAAAATTATGTAAGGTTATGTTGGAGATAAAATATTGCATAGGATTAATCTAGGAATACATTTCCAGAAATTTCAAAGCAACAACTTTTTCTCCAATTTGAGGAAAAAATAGTTTGGAAGAATTCTTTAGTCATAAAGTCACTCTTTGCAAAATAGGTAGAATATTCTTAGTAAATAAAACTAAAAAATATAATTGAATCATGCAGTAATTATATATTTATTGATTTAATATACCTTTACATTTAATTTTTTTTTGTTACAACTTAATCTAGCAGTTCTAGGAATTTGGCATATTTTATTATTGCAAGTTGCAGAAAAAAGACACCAACTGAAACAAGGAATTGAAACACTAAAAGAAAAATGTTATATACTGTGGACTTTGTTTCCTATTATAACACTGATACAAAAAGTATTTATTTCAAAGGCAAAACAAGCTAAGAAAAGGGAATATTTGCAATATAAATTGATAGCTAATCATTCCAGTTTTTCTGAATCTAAACCAATGGTGGCCAACTGGTGGGCCATGAGAAAATTTTGGTGGGCCGCAGAGAAATCTCACCCCCAGAGCACCCCCTCAAAGCAATTAATCCAGGCTGCGCAGAAACATAAGGCTGCGTCGCCCACATAGCCCGCAGGAACCCTCCCCGCCCACTCACTCCTTACCCTAAACTTGCCTGCTAAATTGCTATTTTTCCTTTTTCTGACCATCATATTTTCTGCTGTGCCGGGAGATTTAGATTAGCTAGGAAGCAGGAAATGGTTAGGGTTACAGTTTAAAGAAAGCCGAATCTCCCTTAGGAATGAAGATTCTATTATTCAGTGCAGACTCATGGCAAGCAAATTTGAGAGACTGAGCTAGCCGATGATCACTAAATGATTCTGTGAGCAACTTAATCTGCCTGTCTGCTTTGCCTGATTTTGGGTAAAAGTTGGTTTTTTTTATTAAAAATTCAATATTTATATAAATATTTATAATATTTACATATAAGCCATGCTCAGCCAGTCACATGACCAACAAGCCACACCCAATGGTAGGATTCAAATTTTTTTTACTACTGGTTCTGTGGGCGTGGCTTGGTGGGCGTGGCAGGGGAAGGATACTGTAAAATCTCCAGTCAGAGGTGGCATTTGCCGGTTCTCTGAACTACTCAAACTACCATTTCCACTACCGGTTCTCCAGAACTGGTCAGAACCTACTGAATAGCACCTCTGGCCACACCCACAAATTAGGTCACACCCACAGAACCAGTTAGTGGTCCCTGGGATTTAAAATTATGAGTTTGGGGGTCCCTGAGGTGAAAATGAAAATGTTTAGACTTTGGTACTTCAAATTCCCTACTGAACAGAAAAAATGAAAAATGTATTATAAAATATTATAAGAGCTGTGGTAGTGCAGTTATTAGAATGCAGTATTGCAGGCTGACTCTGCTCACTGCCAGGAGTTCAATGCTGAACAGAGTGGGTAACGTGAAGACAGATTGTTGGGGGCAATATGCTGACTCTATAAGCTGCTTAGAGAGGCCTATAAAGCCCTATGAAGCTGTATATAAGTCTAAGTGCTATTGTTACTGCTATTCAATTGATACTTTTCTACTAAGAAAAGTAAACAAGGTGAAAGTAAAATTTAAATAGTGGGGAAAATTCAATTAAAGAAAACAACTAGGAAAAATATATGAAAACCAAATCCATAGGTTTAATTTATTGAGCAAAAAAAATGAAAGTAAACTTAAAAGAGGTTACATGAGAAATCAAGACAATTCTTATAATCTGGTACACTAATGGCAATCCATCCTTAAGATGTTCTATAAATCTTTAATAACATTGCTTAAGAAGCACTGTAGTATGGGTGGGTAGCTCAAAATGTTAATCCTAGCCATAGGTATTTGAAAGATTGAGAGGAAATTTGGATGTGATAGTATAAACCACTTATACCATATTTTACATGATGGATCAATGATAAATTCCAGATATAATATTTCTCTCATGTATTTTAAAATGGCAAACATGATAATTCTGAAACTTAAGTTGGTCAGAATGAAAAAGCTATAAGAAAGATTGTTGTCATCTTCTGCTATTTCTTACAAATACCCACTTCTGCGAAATTATTAATCAAAGTTAGGTGATTATGAGATGGTGTTCCACATTTTAGTCCTCAGCAACCTATCTGATAGATTATGCTTCTCTAAAAGTTGTTTCACTGATTGAGATCAAATGGATGAATTGTAAACAAATGACAATCCTAAATTATTTACAATCATACTAAATACTGGGATCTTTATCATCATAGAGGAACAGTAACACCTGTGAAGTGGCAAACAGGTTGTAAAAAAGGTGTGACTTTTGTTAAATGTCTACATGACATGTCAAACAAACTTCTGTGGACAAGAAGAAATGCAACAAACCAAGAATGGACAATACTTCAACTGCAAATTCTTCTTTTACTAGCATTGTTTAGGGTATTATTTAATTTATACTAAATATGCAAAAATCAAGAATCCAGCCACAAATTCTGTCAACCACTGACAATATTTTAATAGTATATATGACAGGTACAACAAAACTAAATCCAAAGCTTTTTATTGTTGAAACCAGTTTTCTAGCTATAAAATTAAACATTTATAATTGGTAAGATTTTAATAGCAACAATAAAATATTTCTAAAAAGGAGAATCAATTTGCTTCTTCTTTAAAACAAAAGATTAAGAATCATCTTAGAGTGAAATAATAAGTTTCAACAGAAGGGCACCATTATTAGCAGCAGTAATCAACTGACATAGATTGTCCAGGTATACAGAAGAGTTTCCTTGTAGATCTGGCTAGAAATAAGACTGTTTGGATAATAATGATGACCTGCTAATGCAAATTAAGACTGAGATAAAACAGTATGAAGAAGTGCAAGTTTGTCTATTCTAACACATGGTGAACAGAAGTATTACTTATTATACTGAAACCTTCATTACTCCTCACTTTTAAATATTGGAAAATTAAGGAAGCATAGTCTTTCAATATTCTTGGAATAAAATACTCTTTTCAAACTACTATAGATGCAAGATAGGTAAGTTTTTGAAAATTTAAAACCCTTCCTTTCTTACTTAGAAGACAAGAGCTACCTTCTCCAAACACAAGGCCTGCTTATTTCAACTTCCAAACATTAAAAGCTGGCTCTGCAAACCTTCATTGACCAGGAACAAGCTGCACAAAGCCTTGGGGGAGGGGTGCCAAAGAAAATCCTACACCTTTAACCTTCACAAAAGCAACTCTCCTCCTTTCACTCTCACATAATATTCAACAGAATGCATTCAATTACATTCTCATTATAATGAACACATGCAATAAACTCCCATTTTTGAAAACAGCATAGAGAAATCAAGTTACAAATATATTTTAAATATATGTATATAAATATTTACCAGGATCAAAGTCAGGGATGCGAGCTTGATAGTCTGCTCCGACCCTCATTCCTACATCTGCAATGGAAGAAAAAATAAATGCATCTCTTAGAGGGGCGGAAGAGAAAGGACGCCTTTCTCTTCAATGATTGAAGTATAGTCATTACAAATTAAAATGTGGAGATTGTGTTCTAGAAGCATCACAGACAATGCAATAGACAATTACCGATAAGCACAAGCCTTGCTGCTTTGATAGCCTCAAAGCCTTGAATAAGTAGGGAGAGAGACAGACAGAAAGAAGAAAAAAAGAGATAACTCCCCCCACCACATATACACCGGAAAAAGAAATGCTTACTTCCCTTTAACATTCCAGGTGGGGATTAATTTCCAGAAAGGCAACAATTGTGCTAAATTAAATTTTGTGAGAAACAGAAACGGACCCTTCACTTTATTGTGCTGATACAGCACAACGTTGCGTGGGTGTATGTCTCGCGTGCATTTCTAGCAGAGAAAAACAAGACAGAAAGGGCTGCACGTAGCTAGACCTGCGTGCACTACTCTTCATGGCAATCTTTTCATAGTCCAGACACCCACCATGTACTCGTTTGCAAGGTTATATGCCACTAAACGTGTACAATTGTACACACACGCAAAATGCCGTGCAGCACCGCGCCTGAGCTGCGGTTGCAATACACGTGTGCCCATTGTGAAAATGCACACCCACTCTCCACGGGATAGGGAGGTGATGGACAGACGGACAAGCCGTCACACATACAGCGCGGCCGCGCGAAATCGAGGACGCGCGCGTGTACACGTGCGCGCCCCCCATACTCGCGTTATCCGCGCCCTGTGTGGACCCTGTGGCGCGCGCACCTCACAGTTTTGCGCGCGCGCGCACATATACCCCACGACAGAGAGAGAGACCTATAGAAGCTCAGTGCGGTTGCCACCGGCCAGCCAGTACACAGGGGCGACGTGACTAGGCCCAAATCTACCCGCTCGGGAGAAAAAGGGTGGGGGAAGATAAAGCCCGCACCGTGCTCGTCGCCGCTGTCACCGCCGCCGCCACCGCCGCTTTCCGGCTCGAAAAAGTTCCCGTTGGAACGGGGGCTGCTGCCGCCACCGCCGTTCTTGGTGCCGTTGGGGGCCGCCCTGCTCTTGGCGCCCACCAGGAGCTCGGCTCCTTTCTCCATCATGCCCGGCATGACGGCTACCCAAGAGAGGGGCGACCGGCGGTGGCAGCCACTGCCGAAGGGGGGAAAAGTTAATATGAAGGCGCCATGTTGGTGCCCCCGCCCCCCCCGCGGCTCCGGCCGCCGCGGCGCCGGCGCCTCCTTCCTTCTCTTCCCCCCCTTTTACTCGTCTCCTCCGCCCACGGATTTGGGATCCCTCCGCGGCAGCCCAGCCGGATCTAGCCTCACACGTTGGGAACGTTCGGCGAAGGCGGCAGCGCTTCGCTGCTCGTCTTCTGCCGCGCGGAGTTGGCGGGCCCGGTCCCTCCGCGTCTGTCGGTAACCGAGCGCCGAGGCTGCTTTCTTCCAGCTCGGCGGGACCCCTCGCGTGAACCCGCCCGTGCGCACGTCGGTTTCTCTCGTTCCGAAGGATTTGCTCCCGGGTGAAACTGAGCTTGCACCGCCGCTTCGAGCGTGCCTTGGGCGAGCGAGGATTGATGTTCTCTCGTGTCTCGAAAATTAGTCACCCTGTATTTTTATGCTTCATTGTTTTAAATTAACAGGCGTGAACTTGACCCGATTGGGATTCGTATTGCCACGAAGAAAAAGGGAAGAGGAGGATGAAACCTTCCTTTCAGATTCCCGGGAGTGGTGGAAAGAGTGGGGGGCGGAAACATTGGGGTGGGGGGAATCCTCTCCATGGGGTTGCAGGGAAATGGTTACAATCCGCCCTTAAAAAAACCCTGGAGTTTTTGAAGATACGCTCAAGCATGTATCCTTTGGGCTGAGTACCTATAATTTCAACATTGCTGAATGATAGGCACGTGTGAAATGAATCTATTGGGATGGGATGCAACTGCTGTCCAGGGTAGGAACTCAAAAAAAAAAAAAAGTACCCCAGGCAGATGCCCACCTGCTTGAACTCAGCCCCATAAGGGAGGGGAACACACCACTTTTCCTGGTAAGTAGTTCTGCTGCCAAACTTTTTTCGAATGATTTAGGAACAGATTTTATTCCTGACATTCCATATGTCGTAACTGAAACCATTTCTCTGTATCTGCCACTTGGTGTTTTGTCTGACCCAGTTGACAACTCCTGGCTGATCTTGTTCAGGCTTTGAAACTAAGCGGAATTGGGCCCATGTATATTACCTGTCTAGAAGATCTCCAAAGGAATGGCAAAAGTAGTCTGGGATGGCGAAACAAAATATTCTGGATGAAACTTGTGACTTTCTCTCTGAATTCCCCAGAAAGCCATATGAAGTTTGTTTGTTTTTTTCCCCCTGGGGTTTAGGCCATTAAAGCCTGGTTCTTCCAGTTGCTTGGTCTCAAATGAAAGAATGGATGTTGTCTTGGAGTTACAAAAGGGGATAAGGGAATGGTTTGATATTTGTGTGGCATGGATATCTAAAATACCTTAAAACTAAGGTTAACGTAGATTTTAAGATTCATTTTGTTAGATGTGCCACGCTGAGAATACGAAACAGATATAAACCTAGGCTGTGCCTTGGTGGATCTCAGCACAGGAAGCATCTTATAGAATAGAAATGATTACTAGACATAAATGGTTGACTTGCTTTGATACATTAGAATTTTGTTAAGGAGAATGTAAAATAAAAATGAGAGCTGGCGGTAGAAGTATATTCATGTTACTGGTAATTATTAGAAAGATTTAAACTAGATAAAATTAGTTGGTTGTGAACAGTAAGACAAAATTTGAAATGGAATTGTATACAAATGAAGATTTTATTGCTAAAATGTATCAATTTTTATTGAAATATGAAACGAAGAGGTGAAAATGTATGGTAAAATGGGCTAAAACTTTGGTTACAACACACATGGATCAGAAGGAGAATATATATATGGTTGAAAAGATTGAAATTTATACTATCTTATGGTCTTAAAGATAAGTTTTATAAAATGTATTATTGGTACATATATCTTGGAACAATCATCCAGAAAGTATAAATGTTCTTCAAACTTAGGCAAACTTATAAACCAACAAGAAGGGACATTTTATCATGGTTTTGGTGAACTTGTAAAATGTTGGAATCAATTACATATAATAATACAAAAGATTCTAAAGACTCAAGCGTTTAAAACCTGAGACTTTGATTTTGGGATTGTTTTTTAAGCAGCTGGAAAACATTTATTTTCATGTATGACAACTGCAATGAAACTATGTAATGCACAAAAGTGGAAAAATAAACTTTACCCAAAATGGAGGAATCAATACTAAAGATGGAACTTGCCAAGATGGACAAATGGTTTTAATTAGAGATTAAATATTATTTAGGTTTAATAATGATTGGAAACCCCTTATTATTTTTAAAATATTTTAAATTTCACAGTCAAATATCGGAAAAGGGAAAGGGAACAGCAAAACAAAGTAACCAAAAATATATCAAATTTATAACACAGATGATTTCTGAGTTTCTTTTAGTCCAGAAATAACAATACAACTTGTCTAGCTTTACACAAACAATACTAATCCTTAAAACAAAATACTAATAATCAACCTTCTAAAATAATATTCATAAAATATTCTCTTAATTTTAATCTTAACATATAGTAAGTCAAATGTAAATAACCTTATGTTTAAAAAGCTACAATATTTCTCTCGTTCAATCTAATTCTCAAATCCTGAAATAAAAACCTGATTTTTCTCCTTGTCTTGTAAGCAATCTAATAGGGGTCTCCAGGTCACAAGAATAGCAATAACAATAGCACTTAGACTCATATACTGCTTTATAGTGCTTTACAGCCCTCTAAGCAATTTACAGAGTCAACATATTGCCCCCAACAATCTGCATCCTCATCTTACCCATCTCAGAAGGATGGAAGGCTGAGTCAACTTTTAGCCTGGTGGGATTCGATCTGCCAAATTGCAGGCAGCTGGCTGTCAGAAGTAGAAGTTTGCAGTACTGCACTCTATGCGCCACCAAGGCTCTTAAGAATAAGAAATATAGTCAAGTTATGATCTCTAAGCAAAATAGTCAATTTCATCATTGGACTAGCTCCATTAATTTCAGAACCCATTCTACCATTGTCAATATATATTTCTCTTTCCATCTTTGGGCATATAGCAACCTTGCTGCTGATATATATAAAAGCAAAGTGCTAGATTTTCTTTCCAACATATACTTCCAATTGCTGTAAAAAATTGGAAATAATTTCTTTATAATCAATGATAATTTATATTGATTTTTCTTTGATTTTTGCAATTTTATCTTTCTTCTTTTTCCCACTTTTTATTATTCTAAAATACTAATTTTATTGTAGTGTTGTAGTTTACTTTGTTGTAATGTGATTGTTCTGGTTTGTTAACTGTCCTTGTTTATTGTTACCAGTGTGAAAATCTGAGTTGGTTATTGCTCATATAAACTTTATGAATAATTCCTAATCTTATTTTACAGAAGTGGGCATACAAACTGCTCAAAGGCGGTGATGATTGGACCAACATATAAGCCCAATAAATAACTATTGTTGTAAAGAAAACTTCAGATTTCTGGCAATTCAATCAATAGAAATTAAACTAACTTGAGAATGTGCTTCTTTTTTTTCTAATGTTGGGATTTTATTTGTGATACTCCCTTCATCTGCTGGCTATTATATTGCAGAGTTAAAAATGCATAGGTTGCAATCATTACACATAGTTTACAAAACCATTGTTATCTTTGCTGTTTTATTTACCATTCCACCTGGTCTGAATCCTTAAAATGTCATCCCCGATCTAGACAAAGTCTTTGAGATAATATCTGACTAATGCAAAATAAAATATAATTACAAATACTTGAAGAATACGCTTATATTAAAGTATATCAGAATTTTGTGGTGAGGAGATGTAACTTTCTGTCAATTTGAACCCTGTAGCTCTTCAGAAATAAACCAACCGATCATTATGTTAGAAAGAAAGAATCCTTCACAGAGGTAGGGTGGATGAAATTAATGATGAAGTACATTGTAATAAGAGATTATTAATTATAAATATATTTAGAAGGCTACTGTCCTGACAACAAGCAAACGAGTTCTATATAATATATTTTGGAATAAATCTACAATTGAGGAATTAAAATTGAGGAGCAATGCAAACTTTAAATTAGCATTTTTAATCTGCAACACTCCCTCTCCGTTAAATATAAATATGTTTTCCACCATCATGAAACAAAATTGCATCATACTTCAATCATTTATTGCTCAATACTAAGTTAATTAAAATTGTTGTTGTCAAAAGGGAGAAACTAATTTTCATTTAATTTTTTAAAAATCATTTTTTTTAATATTCTTTTTTAAAAAAAAAACAAGTTAAGCCCACCTGGATAACAAACATGCTCATTAGTCCAATCCATTTAGTTTCTATTTACTAGGAACTGAACTGACCATAAAAATTGCTCTCCCCCAAAAAAGCAAGAGTGAATGCTGCTGTCTCTTTTGTGTTTCCTAAAATTATTGCAAAAATTGTTTTAAGTTTTTAAAATGCAATGTTTTTTGGAAAGACCAAAAGAGGATTGCAGTTTTAAAAGTTCTTTTTTGCTGCATTTATGATTATTTTAAAAATCTCAACAGAAAGTTGCTCCTTTGAACTATAACTCTTTATATAATCATATAAACTCAGTATTTATTCAGTGATCAGAGATTTTAATGGAATGTGTGGATGACCTTGGGGAATGAGGAAAAGAGAAGCAGTCTAGGAAACAAAAGAGGCAGGAACCTCTAGTGGCTTAAAAATTAGAGAAAGTAACTTAGGAAGGCCCTGTCCTAATGGATCAAGCAGTTAAATGTGGTGGCAGGAAGTTTGTACTTTCAGATTTGCAAAATTCTGTTAATGTAGTCTTAAGATAAATGCAATTTTTTTTTGCTACTTTCAGAGAATTTTAAAACTACTCATCTCACCAGTAAGGTGTTGTGATTCTATTTCTTTGGGCCATTCTTCTATCAACACTATTTTTGAGAATTATCTATAACATCAGGACCATTATCACGGTCCTGATCAGTCATGTCAGTTACCACAATTCCGATATCTTCCAGCTTCTCAAGAAGCACATTCATCATGTTATCAATGTCAAAAAAAAACCACCTACAAAATGTTCTCTGACAGTCATCACTGGAAGGACATTTTCCCTTGTTTCTCTGGTTACAACATGCATCATTTTCCATATGACTGCTGTCAGATTTGTGATCCTGAAGATCAGAGTAGAATCTTGTTGACCTCAGATTTGTCACAAACTTCTGTTTAATTTTTGTTGGTAGAAACTCCATGGTTTTATTTGGAATTTTTCCAAAATCAGTGTTAGGTGTAGATTTTAACAGAGATGGTATTTCTAAATGTACTCCTAGAACAACTGAGCCATCAATGGCATACTTTGAAGGATGTTGTGAACATATATTTTACTATCCCATCCAATTTACAATATTCTAAGTGCCCCAGCAACCTTTTTTTGCAACCTATCAAAGACCACAGATGTCTTTGACTTTTTCCTGCTTTTATACCCTCCCATCAATCTACATTATTTCTGCCCAGGACAACCATGTCTGTATCTGGAAGTAAAAAGTGCTGCTTCACATGTCTACAAAATACCCATGTCTCTATTTAGATATAAATCACCAAAAACTAGCTATTTGTACAAGAAATGGGTCATGCACAAACCATTTTGCACAACTTAAACATTCGGCATACACTACCTGTCTGTTTTGTCAGCAGCAGCCTAACTTGGGAATTTCACACTAATTTTATTGGATGCAAATTTCTATTTTTATTGTCCTGGGGAACATGAAGTTTTTCATTTGTGAAAATGAAAATGAACCCATGCAGCATAGCAAAGTCCTCCATTTCATTGGATCTAAGGATTTAAGGAATTAAACTTGGCAGTAGTTATTCCTTGTGTCTCTACCATATTCTATTCTGTCTACACGTATAACTTATTTTAATACATGCTGATTAGTGTACATTCAAAGTGACAATAAAGTTTGTATCTAATTACATTTGAAGACCAGATATGGATTCTGTATTCACTGTATCTGCATTCTAACTGAACATCAAGTACAGTATTTTGTCATCATTTGCACCTTCACTGGGGTTTGAAAGCTCACCAAGAAAGCACAAGTCTATGTATCTCAGGACATCTACTTCTTGCTCAGATACAGAAAGGTACTTTCGTTTCTTTTTCTGAATGATGCCTCTGAGGTGATTTCCAATCCCACTCATGATCAGTGTTCTCTATCAACAACAGTGGTTTAGTTAAAGCAATGTTTCAGTGAGGAAGATAAATCTCTTAAGAACCCAACTCACTCCTACTGCCTCCTCTGTCTTTGACAGTTGCTCATCAGTTGTCTCAAATAGATTTTGGGCAAGCAAGAGAAAGCTTCCTGAGAAGTTGGGGTTCATTGGTCCAGGCCCCTGACAATCCTGTAGACACACTACTTGCTGCTTTCTATTATTCCCTTTGCTCTTTTGTCTCCTGTTATATTTTTGTGCCCTTTTCCCTCCAGCAAAAGCAAATTACTATTTCTTGCTGGAAGAAATAGAAGCATATAGAATACAAATACTCCTGTAACCGATGCAGCTCTCTGTATTCTAGATCATAACTCTTCTTCCACAGTCTGATTTTCATATGCTGGCATTCTTAGCATCACTTCAGGAGCCCAATTGGCATAGATCTTAGCCACACACAATGTTAAAAGGAGGGTTTATTGCTACACTTCCCAATAGCAAAGCAGCAGGAAATAGCAGAGAAAAAGGCAAAAGCAGGAATAGAAGAATTATTTGTAGATGAGAACTTAACTGGGCAAGGCGAATTCCAAGTCAAGCAGTCCAAAGCAAAACTGAAGATTTGCATTGCCAAGACAAGGAAGAGATAAAGCCTCAGTCAATTAGCCAGCCAGGATCATAAATAACGATTCTGGGCAAGAATCACAGAACATGAAGCCAGATGCTCAAGGTTCTTCTAACAAGGGAACACTGTTACTCTGAAGTTTAAATTCTCTCCCGGCTAAACATCAAGCCGCCCGAAAATACTGCCCTCAAATTACTAGTTTCTCCTTAATTTGTGCTATAAAAACATGATACACTGAACAGGCTCTGATATGACAAAAGTTTGCAGAATTTTCTAATCTTTGAACTGCATGATAAAAGTATAACATGATTTAAGCAGTGAGGTGCAAGAGTGGATGTCTCAAAACTCCTCCCCTGTAAACCTGCTGGGTCTTCATTCCCTGGGGGTAGCTGCTTCACAGTTCCTGCTGCTGTCACATGTCTTCAAGGAGGTAATTCATCCAGTATCCACCACCAAGCTTCAGTGTGTGACAGAGCAAAGTGACTTTCTTCTGACGATTAAAATGGCAAACATTTGATAATGTGACTAACATTATCTTAACTATGTAGAATAAATACATGGCCTACTGGATTCAGACATTCCTTCCTAATCTCACAAGAAATAAATAAAATACAACTTTATTTTAAAAAATGCAAAATGTATTCTTTTTCACTTTAAATTTTATTAGGCAAGCATTTGATACTGCAGGTTACAGAATTGCCTAGATTATGACCAATGTCTTACAAATAAATTAAAAGAAAAAGCCCAAAATAAAATGTAATGCTCTGGATAAATCACAAGATGGCTCCTGTCTGTTACAAATAGATATTTATCTAAAGCTCAGTGAAATGCTGCACACATTTCACTGCACATTATAAAAGCTAAACAAATATAATTCCATGCATACAGACTGAAGAATGGATGAAGGCTGAAGTTCTATAACAGAGATGCAGAGGCTTTAGGTCTAGGAGAACACAATAAATATAATTTAAGTACAAATTCTTCACTACAAGAATTTATACATAAATAATATTTTAGAAGCAAAAGCTTCTCTGATTTAAGTCTAGAGATTCTCAGACATCCAGGTCAAGGTGCTTTTTCAGGTGACAACTGGACTTTCTTGTTTTTCCCCCCCTTTTGAAGACATTTTGCTTCTCCAAGAAGCTTCTTCAGCCCTGGCAGGATAGTGGGGAATGGAAGGATTTATATTCGTTGCAGACAGCTGCTCATTTGCATCCTTTTAGAGGGTCCTTGAAGCACTCTGTGTTCCCAGGATCACCTGAGTAGTGTTCCTGGTTCCAGTAGTCTGCAATTTTTCCTCTGGAAATGCATTCACATTCCCATACCATTCAAAAGCATTTATCCCTAATTATATCGGTAAAAATCTGTAGTCATCCAGGTCATTTTCTGCTTTATTTACCTGGACCTTCTCCAAATACCTGGAAGTGCAAAATTTTAATCAGAGATGATAGTTAATTTTGTATGGTATCTCTTCTAGTACCCATACACTTTAAAATAGCTGTTCCTTTATTTTACAACAGCCACTGCATTTTTATAGCTGGAAGAAGGAGGGGTTCTGGTCACTTTATAAGCGACTTTATAAGGTCACTTATAAATAAATAAATTGAAATCGTATTCACAATAACAAATGTTGCTATAATATAGATATTTAAAATATAGTTACATTAACTAAGCTTGTTGCAGAGAAGTATGATTTTTTTCAAAATACTTTTATGATTCCCAAAACCTCCCAAACCTGAGAAACAAAATTATGGAAGGGGGCTTGCAGGCTTTAGAGGGAAAATAAATTCCTTCAGATGTTTCAGACAACATTTTAACCCTTAAATCCCTGAACCTCTTTTTAAGTAGGACTTATCTTCACCTACTTTTTAGAGGGCTGTCCCCAATTATCACACTAAATTGAAGTGGCCATCACGCCGAGGTAAATCTTTAACCATGGGTGCAAATAAACTAAAGAGTACAAAAGGAGAGAGGAAAACATGGTTAATTCCAAGCAGTGTTTGCTGTGAGGTTGGAATGCATTGGGCATGGGAAAACTGACTGTGTGAAGCTGAAAAAGAAAACTGCTGGGATCCTGGATCTGGGTCTTTGGACTGCTTCAGTTTTGGAACAATTTGATTTTAGAGAGAGATTTATTTCATGTTCATTTGATGTTTCTGTGTAGGCTTTAACGTACTCATTATTGGCTTAGACCCATGAGAGAAGCCAAATACCAATAGCACTTAGACTTATATACTGCTTCACAGTGCTTTACAGCCCCTCTCTAAGCAGTTTACAGAGTCAGCATATTGGTCCCAACAGTCTGGGTCTTCATTTTACTGACATCAGAAAGATGCAAGGCTGAGTCAACCTTGAGCCGAGTGAGATTTGAACCGCCAAAGAAGTAGCCTGCAGTACTGCACTCTCACCACTGCACCACTGTGGCTGTTCTAGGACTTAGATGTACAGCTAATGGAAAGCATCTTTTAGGACATCAGATCACAGTGGTGATAATGGCAGATAAAAAGACATGTTCACACAGATTCCTTGTGAGATTTCTTAATCACATTCCCACAACCTCACTGGTTTCAGAGTTGAAGATTTTCTCTCTCTCCTGTCTCCAACTATCTGAAAAGATACCAAAACTGTGTCGTCTTTTGTAAATCTGCAACTCTGTAGACCTTGCAGGTGACTGGCTTCTGTATCATCCAAAATTAGAGGAGGGTAATATCCCAGTTCCTAATGTGAAAAGGTGCCATGGATCTGACTGGCACAGGTGGCACATTCTGGTAGCTCTTGGCAACTCTTTAAATGAAAATTCCAGGTTGAGCTAAGGGCCTAAAATTCCAGTTTGAGCCAAGGGCCTAAAAGCAGCAGGGCAGTCATAAGAGCAATGAGGAATGCTCTGTTTAAATGCAAGAGAGAAACAGTCCTTTCTCAACTCTCCTTCCTTCGGCTTATTGTAGTGAAGACTAACACCCAACACGTGGATTAACAATGGGATGCTAGCAATGTATTTGATTTCCCTTTCATGGGGAATGATGGCACGTAGACTTTTGTCCCTTTGGAATCTGCGGTAGTTCAAAGAACGGATCTTTGCTCAGATAAGTTTAAATGTTACCCCCATTGGTCATAGAAGTGAACTAACTGAGTCCTAATGTTCCTCGCACATTTGCAACATTAGGAGATCTGCAGAAGCGAGGATGGAGGGATTTGGAGAAGAAAGCACATGTCCAAGGCTATTTTAAAGGGTAAGCCCTTCGTGCTTCATTCGCACGCGAGCAATTACGCCTTGAAGCAACCCCTGCGGCAATCCCCAAAGGGAAGGAAGTTCAACTATTCTTGAGGAGGGAGGTAAACACAGGGTTCCAGTGCGCACGGATGAGCCCCCAGATCCTCCTGGAAGTGCAGCAGTAAGGGGAAGCCACGTTTCCACTCCCGTCCGGCAATCCCGGGCGCTTTGGATGTCGGCGGGCGAAACAAGGCGGAGAGATCCAAAGGACAGAGGCGCTGCAGCCCACAGGTTTGAACGAAGGTCCACAGGATCCCACCGGCCACCGAGCAGAGCCGCTCCGGTCCAGCGCAAAACACCTTCGGTGAGGAGGACGCGGGGAACAGCAGAGGGCGCTGTCGGACAGCGGTCCAAGGCCCGGTGGCGCGGAGCGGGCCAAGAATGCAGCGCAAGGGAGGGTTGGTTGCTGACTGCTGGGCGAGCAAGAGGAGCTGGTGCTGCAAAGCCGCCCGCCTTTCCCGGTGGGGACCATGAGGAGCGCTGAGCGGGAAGAAGAGCGGAGAGGCTGCGCTTAGCTTCGCCGACCCCGGTTAGCCAGCGCGCTTGACGATGGCTGGGGGAAGGAGAGGGCTGGTGGCTCCACAGAACACCTTCCTGGAGAATATCGTGCGGAGGTCCAACGGTAAGGAGGAAGCAAGGACCCGCAGAGCGAAACCCGAAAGTGGGGAGGGGGGGGAATTCTCCAATGCGGGGCTGCACTCCTGGGTTCCTCCGGGCGGGTTTTTTTTTGGGGGGTGTTTTTGGGGGGGTGTTTTTTTTTGGGGGGTGGGGTGGGAAGGAAAGAGGCTGGGCCAGGCTGGCTCCGAAGCGGGGTGGGGGCGCGGCGAGCTTTGGGCTGAAGTGATGCTGCCTTTGGCTGAGAAAGCTGCCCCCCCCCCCCCCCAACACAGCCAGGCATCGCCTCAAAAGTTCCTGCAGAAGAAAGTGCCCGAAACGTCTGGGAGGGTGAAAAACCGCCGAAACGTAGCTGAACCGAGGACAGGAGAGGCTTGCAGGTGCCTTTTGGGCAGCTTCGTCTTGCCCGGGTCGGGTTGGAAACCAAAACCCACCCGGATCGGAGTTTTGGGGCCCGGAGCAAGCGTTGGGAGGGCTGCGCACACAGACTGGTTGCAACGGGCTCTTGGCGCCCCCCCCCCGCTCCTTTCCCCACCCCCGCGGGAACCTCTTCCCGTTGCCCGAGCCTTTCCACTTTCCCCAACCCGATTTCTCAAGGGCTTCCCCCTCCCTTAGCACCGAGATTTTGGCGCTATGCAGACCTGGGAAGTCTTTGTGGAGGCTGTGATGAGATCCTCGGAGAAGAAGAGGAAAGCGAGGGGAGGGGAGGTGTCGAGGATGGGGAGACCTTCTTTCAGGTCTTCCTTTCAGACTTCACATCTCTTACAGACGGAAACTATCCGGAATGCTCTCCAGAATCATCGCTAAAAACAAATTCATTAAAAAGTGCAGGACTGAAAACAATCTGGGGATGTTCGATTTCTCCCCTCACTCCATTGATTCAGTATAACCACTGATTTCTTGATTTGTTTTATGTCATTTAAACACTTCTGCAGTGTAAGAGCATCTTGGAATCCTCTTGAAGCTGAACACCAAGCATGTCTAATCTTGATGGACTTATGTTAATATCTTACTGGCCTTTCTTCCCTTTTCTATCTTTATTTCCTAAGTATCCATTCTTGTGCATGGGGAGACTTGCAGATTTCAAATGAAATTCTCTAAATCTGGACCATGTTAAAAGTCATATTTATTTGTTGGGGGGGGGGTGTTGATGTTATTTTGAAGATGTGATACTATTCAGACACTTCAGGTGGGCTCTATAAAACGAAATTAGATAGCTTTGGCCAAAGGAATTGTTGACATTCGATTAAGTTAGCATCTAGAGATGTTAAAACATAGTTTAAAAAACACATTTAATTATACAACACCAAATAACCACTGCATTTTAAATCTTTGGAAGCAGAACTAGAAGATGAAAGATTGGAATGATTTAAAAAAAATCTGATTTGGGAATACATTTCCTCCCTCTCATTTAAGGTTCATAGAGGATGGTCTACAATGCTTCATCTATTGAACCCTAGTTTAAAAACACTGAGCAAATCAGTTCTCAGCTTGACTGCTACAATTAGGTGTGGCTATCTCTCTGCATAGGTCTGCTTTAAAAGGCTGTTAATTAAGGTGGTTTATTTCCAATTTCCTACTTCCCCTCACACATCAATACTTTATTGCAATTGTACTATAGTGTCTCAAACAGCTTTCAGAAGTGGATGGAAAGTGGGAAGAGGAGGATAAAAATGCTGTACTGTACTTTTATTATATAATATGTATAAAAAGCTTCTTCCAATGCTGAATGATAAGCTGTTCAACATTTTCTTCTATCAATTTTTAAAGGTGTTGTAGCCCTCAGCCCAAACATGAACTAGGTTCTTTCCTTCCTGTTGATTAATTGCTGGTATATGAATGAATTGGGGTTCATGGCTCAGGTATTGATGAAACAGTCAGGGCTGGGCTCTATGTAAGAAGGCAGACTCCTTCTGAATTTTCTGGAAAATATTTAACAGTGGGGTAATCAAGCAGATGTACTACTTTAATAACTTCCAGAATTGCTTTGCCATGATTTTAAAAGAAGTTACTTTATGGAAGAAATAGATTTGATTTTTCTGCACACAAACCATAACCAATAATATTAGCAATTCCTTCTATGTTCTTTTAAAATTCACAGTATTAGTCTCTACAATCATCTTCCCAAGTGAAAGTTTTCATATGATGGCAGAGAGGAAATAGAATTAGTCATTAACCCAACATTGGCAAGTATGTTATATTTCTTCAGTTTATTTCATTGTTGTTAGATGGACATACCATTTAGCTAGTGCCAAGTATTTTAAAAGGAAAACTTAGTGGCTGTCTGGTGTTTGAATAATATTGTCATTAAAATGCTATTTTGAAGAAAGCTCTTAGTAGAAATTGGCATGGCCATTTTTCTAATTTCCTTTTCCAATAAAAGGCTGGCTGGAAAGCTGTTGCCCTTAATCAACTTCTTCAATGGCTACCACAAAGTTCTTGAGTGGATTCTAGAGTTCTTTAATCTAGAAGGCTTTATTCCATTTAATTTTTTCTCCCGGCAGTCTGCTTTACTCATTTTTGCAATTTTGTTCAATTTCTCTCCACCCCAGTTTAGGATTTATTCACTGTAGCTGTTCTGTAGTTCTGAAAATAGTTGCATTCCCCCAAGCCAACTGATACTATCTCCTCCTTATGTTTGTGTTGTACCCTTTTAAATCCCTAAGACTCCACACATCGAAAATAAGCCCCCAATTAATATATAAGATCACCAGGAGTCATTAAAGGACAGCCTGTTTCAGTATTCTCACATTTCCATCACTCAAAGAGTATCATCAGTGGCCCTGCTGCAGAATCTTTAATACAAAGGTCCTTGCATTAAAATTATTTTTATTAGGTGATCAGATAAGTTTTGAAATTTTAACTGGGCTGATTAACTCTTATGAATATTGTTATTGTGCACTGAAAATTTGTGATATGCATGTAAGCAAAGTGTCTATTTTTCTTTATTTAAGGGATTGAGTCAGTGGAAAAGAGATAGATGAGAATGAGGATTTGGATGGGAGAACATTTGGATAACATCCAACTTATGGGCTATAGAGTCTTCATCTAATAACCAATTATATAAGCATTCCATATTCTTGATCTTAGATTTATTTTATGGCATCCTCAGGTCATTAATTTCTTGGCTGTAGCTGTAAATCCTTCTAAACAAAGAGTGGAAACTATGATGGCAATTGGTAAGGCTAGACAGCCATTTCTCTGAAATACTTTGATATTTTCTAGTAGGACAAGAGGCAAGGAAGGGAAGTTGAAAAGCTGGAACCTGTTCAATTGATGGTGAAACAGTCTTTACTTGGAAATAGGGAATGTTGTGGTTCCTCTGAAGTAAAACAATGGTTCTGTTCACCTGAGTTCTGATTAGCATAAGGTTAGCATAAGATTAGCATAAGATTAACATAAGAAAGTAAACAACCTACCTATTTTCCCCACTTCAAAAGCTTTTTTTAAAGAAAGCTTCATAAAATCTTTAGTTGAGGAGACACCATTCACTGGCAATTCATGAGCAGTAGACAACTTCCAGATTTCCAAGACTCTTTGTAGTAATTTGATCTATGGAAAGAACATTCTGCCTTTCCTTCTGTTTGTATGAGGAAGGAAAGACAGTGCGAAGGAGGAAGGATATTGTGGGAAGAGAGAGAAAGGTGATGGTCCCACCCAATACTGGTTCTGAATTTGGGTTCTGTTCATTTTTGCCCACTATCCTAAAGGTGTTTTTTCAAAAAGCAACTGGACTTCCTTGGTTTTCCTTGAAGTCATTTCACTTCTCATCCAAGAAGCTTCTTCAGTCAGAACTAAGGAAGTTTCTTGGATGAAAAGCAAAACTTCTTTAGGACAAAACAAAAAAGTCCAATTTTCTTTTGAAAAAGCATTTTTGGTGCAATCATGACCTGGATGACTAAGAATCTCCATAGAACTTTTTGGCCACTGACATGTGACTTGACTTTCATCAGATTATTCCAGTAAGAATGCAACTTTGAACAAGATAACATTGATCATTCCCAATCAGAGTGTAGAATAGAATAGAATAGAATTCATTATTGGCCAAGTGTGGTTGGACACACAAGAAATTTGTCTTGATGCAAATACTCTCAGTGCACATAAAAGAAAAGATACATTCATCAAGAATGTACAACACTTAATGGTACAACTTAATGATAGTCATAGGGTACAATAAGCAATCAAATCATACTAGGAAACAGTCAGTATAAATAGTAAGGATACAAGCGACAAAGTTACAGTCATACAATCACAAGTGGGAGGGGGTGGGTGATAAAGAGTGATGAGAAGATTAACAGTAATTGTAGTGCAGACTTTGTAATAGTTGATCAGTGTTGAGGGAACTACTTGTATAGCAGAGTGATGGCTTTCGGGGAAAAAACTATTCTTGTGACTAGTTGTTCTGGTGTGCAGTGCTCTATAGTGTCGTTTTGAGGGAAGGAGTTGAAACAGTTTATGGATGTGAAGGGTCTGTAAATATTTTCACAACCCTCTTTTTGACTCGTGCAGTATATGGGTCCTTGATTGAAGGCGGGTTGGTAATTGTTTTTTCTGCAGTCCTAATTAACCTCTGAAGTCTACTGTCTGTCCTGTTGGGTTGCAATAAGGGTAAAAAGCTGACATATTAAGGGCAAAAAAGTGCCTTCCTAATGCCTGCATTAATTAGGGTGGGACATGTTTTTCTAACAAATGGAAAAACAAGAGGAACCATCAGCTAGGGACCAATCCAATGGCAGTGAAGCTGGAATCACTGATTGATGAGGTCAGATCCAATGAGAGTAGAAAGTGATGAAACTGAGTGGGAGTTTGCAGCATTGCAGGACTGCATAGTTCTCTCTCCCCACCCTAGGCATAGAGTCTAAAAATGTAAATCTAAGAAAAGATAAATTTTTGGATTCTTTTGTATTTCAGCTAAGTCTCTGGGGACTGATTGGGATCATAAAAATCTCCCTCACAAACTTTGATTTTTGACTCCTTGTCTCAAAAACCTTAATTCCAGATTTACAACATTTTTGTGCAGAAATGTTTATATGCCAAGGGACTGTAGGCAATCTTTTGCCTGAGTGCTTGAGTGCTTGTACTAATATTAAAAAGCCTATGAATCAGCTTGAAGAATAAAGCAGCATTTGGGCTGGGAGGCCGTTTGTTCCCAGTGAGTAAAAAACCAGACCAAAAAAGGTGAGAGCTTGTACAAATGGCCACGAGACAGCCACCTGGTAGATATGGAAATTAGCTTGATTTTCAAATAAATAAATAAACCACAAAATTGTTAAAACCCAAGTAAATGACTTGTTCTACCATTATTTTGAGATTAAACTGGACCCATCCTTGTGGAATACTGAAATATTGTTGCTATTATTTTGCACTGCTACGATAAGGTTTTACTTGCACTGTGGAACTTTCTACACAGTGGGGAAAAGTTAAATCAGTGGCCTGAGAATTAAGAGCAGCTTTTATTCTGCTAAAGTTCTGAGATATTTTTAGACAAAAAAATGAAATAATCCTAAAATAAGCACTTCCGTTGGCTGATTAAACCGTAAGTTTATTGGCCACTTGCTTCAAGATTTCAAAGATATTTGAAGCTGTGTAAGTCTGTTTAAGTGGTATTGATTAATGTATTATACTGGCAGCTGTATGGGGCTGATATTCCCCAAATACTACCCAAAGAAGCCATAGCTTTTTTGCAACTGTGCCAAGATGCCCTCCCATCTGGAGAGCCAATGTTGCTTCTCCTTTAACAGATCTGTGGAGTTAAAGTTCCTGTATTTCTGGTTAAAAGGTAGTAAAGGCCCTTTGACAATTGAAGGTCTAAAGGTAGTCTGAAAGTTCAGATGAAGAGTCCAAAAGCATATGAGGAACTTACCTGTTTTTTAAAAAAACAGAATTTGACACAGGGAAGCCAGAAGTTTAAAAGAGATGGGGACCCCCCCCCCCAGCAAAAGGTTTATTTTGGATTAGATGAAGTAATAATGTGATTTTATGAATACAGTTTTATAAGTTATATGAATTACCTAATTAGAAGACAGTCCTTGCAGAGAATTGTTGTCAGTGCACTGAGGTTTATATTCCATAAAAATATCTTTGGGTTTTCCATGAGAGAAACAATTGTGTGTTTTGGAAGGCTTTGGTAAATCTTCGTAAGATTTAATATCCATCTGTCATCACTGTAGTCTTCTAAAGTAATGTGTCCCAACCTTGGCAACTTGTAGTGGTCTTCAACTCTCAGAATTCCTCAGCCAATCCACAAATCTTCAAGCTGCCAAGGTTCAGAAATAGTGTCTAAAGTATTTCCTTCTTTCACCACAGGCCTCAATATCTATTCCTGGGCTTATAAGGTAACTAGACTTAGGCTCCATAACCAGACCTTTTTGTAAGTTAGTTTTATGTATAGGCCCTGTTTGAGCTCAACATATGGTAAAATACTGTATTTGATCCTAGCTGTTACATTTTGCAAACAATGTATTAAGGATGATTGCAATGCATAAACATGATAATTATGATTTATTTAAAAATAATAGATAAGTAAATCATGAATTAATATTGTTAGGTTAGCCATATAATTTGGGAACTAGCATCTATTCCACACTGAAGAGACTGGACAGCCATTTATCTGAAATAATATAGAATCTCCTGCCATGGTCAGGGGGTTGGACTTCCAAGCTCCCTTCCAACCCAATTCCAATTCTATATTCTATTCTACATAGAACAATAGACTTAAACAATTTAACTTATTTGCAACATACAAATGACATTTTGCAGTAGATTCCTAAATATCATACAACACTGACTAATTGCAATATAAGTAAAATATTTCATATTTACAGTTGGAAGTCTGCAGTTACCCTAAATATAATAGTTTTTTTAAAAAAATATTGGTGTGATAGTTATTGGAATTGAATTTTTATTGCAAAGTTGGAGTAAAAGGCTAGTCCAAAAGAAAAATAATTGGTAAGCAGTCCAATCACTTGCTATACCAAATTAGATCACATACTGAAAGCAAAAATAAAAGAAATGCTTTAATAAGCTCTTACCACAAAGTACCTATTATTAGTGTATATATCTAGATTGCTTGACATCTTGAAAGCAGTCAAAGGGCAGAACCATAAGAAGAGTGCTGCATTTATGCAATTAACTTAATTGTGTTATGCAAAAAAAAACCAAACATGGATTATTTGTGACCTTGAGTTATTTATAGGACAGTCTGAATATTTTTTAAAAACCACAGCCTTTTACATCTAACATTTCTATTCTTCTTTCCATTAAAGTCATTGTTAGTGGCTTACATCTTAGCACCAAGAGCTTATAAAAATTCTTGGTATTAAATTCCATTAATTTTCATGTTTAAAGTTGTTATACTGTTAGTCTGGAAGTTCTGATGAACGAGGTTCAACTCACTTCTGAATGAACTAAGTTCCAGTATAATTTTTAGCATTCAGAGAAGCTAGGGTTTCCAGCAGTTCACAAAATTTAGTCTGGCTCAAATAAACCCTATGAAACTTAGTATGAATCCAGCCATTGTGGTTTACAAATCCTTAGATCATCATCTACCACACAGTGTAACTCCATCCAATGTTTGTTTATTTATATCCCATCTTTGTTATTTTTAAATAACCCAAGGTGGTAAACATACCTAACATTTCTTTCTCCTATTTCTTTTCACAACAACCTTCTGAGGTAATTTGAGCTGACTGAAAGCCGGGCCTGAAGTCATCCAGCTTGCTTTCATTACTAAAGTGGGACTAGAACTCAGGCCTCCAGGTTTATAGCCTAGTGCAGGGGTGTCAACCTTGTGGCCCAGGGCCTGATGTGTCACTCACTGGCCACGTCCACCCATTTTAGCAAAAGGAAAAAAAGTTGCAATATGTCACATGACAACAACATGATGCTGAGAGTTTGACACCCCTGGCCTAGTACCTTAACCATCAGACCAAGTTGTTTTAAAAGAAGACATTATTTTGCAAATAATTATCAGTCCTATGTCCTCTGACTGAATGCTTTCATATTACTTGGGATCACAGAATTCTCAAAGTTGTAGTTTCAACATATCTGGAAGGTAATCCCAAAATTATATAGACAGGAAATGTTGTTTGTGACAACAGACTTATAGTTAATCATTCAGTCACTAATCACAATAAAAGCAATTTCCTTAATCAGTTTTGTATTTCTGCCTTTGAATCATCAATTTTAATTATTTTTTGATATGTGCCAGTAAATGGTGTGATTGGGTAATTAGAAACTTTGTATAAAATTTTGGAGTAATTAAATCAAGGGTTATACTAAAAGCCCTTTCCTTTCTTCTCCTTTTATCATTCAAGGGCATGGTTAAATTGAACTCAGATCACATTCAAGCCCAGACTAGACCTGACAACAACAAGCACGTTTAAAAAAATGCAGATAGCTGTCTTGATCATTATTAGGATGTTGGTTGGAATGGGGGTTGGGGGTGGGGATGGGAAATTCTTTCAGGGTGGGGATGGGAAATGGCTCCTTGGAAGCTTTTTGCTTCATAAGCCCATGTTCTGGGGCTTTAAGATTCTCCCTCTCCCCTCAAAATGTTTACCATTTCCCTTATAAATAACCTCTTTGTACTTATTCCCTCCATCTCCAATAAGCTTTATATTCCTTCTTACTTCAGACTGGCCTTTAGATGTGGAAATTGATGTTCAAGGAGAGCCACTGTGGGTTTTCCTCCAAATGTATAAGATTTTGGAGATTCTGGATCATTTTTGACAAGGTATTGCTGAACGTTTCACTTAGAAAGAAAATGAACTATGTTTTCTGGTTGCAAAAAATGGATACAGTTTATACCTAGAAGTGTAGAGTTTCTGATGGTGCCAGCTGTCAACAAGAACCTGACCATCTGTGACTGAGGAGACTGGTATGTCTACCAAAATACATGTTCTGTAGCCATAGTATCCTGTTTTAGTTTATTTCTAATATATGGAAGAGGATGTCCCCATGAAATTTGCTGCCTCAACTGTTTGCATTGCTTCAGAAAAAGTTCTTTATAGGTAAGAACTCAGATGAATAAATAACAGCACTACTATTTTTCAGGGTATTATTCCCTGGGCGAAATCAACACTGGAACTTTTTTTTAAAAGAAAAGCTCAGTTTCTTCAATTGGTAAACTTATATACAGGAATATGCAGGAATTTTTTTAACCTTTAGAGAATTGCTGATCATTCTTTGATATGTCCATTATCATTAATTGGACCATTAATTGGAAATTAACTAATTGGAAATTAGTGGAATACAACATTAATTAAAATCTTTGCTGAAGTGCCTGGATGACTTGTGGATTTCTTTTATATGGGTCCTGAAATGGCTTTGTTTTATTCTGACCTAAAAACCAGAGTTTATACATGCAACTGTTCCATGGTACTCTTACTTTTCAACTGTCACCCTTTAAAAAAATAAAAAGGCAAATTTAAATTATGGTATTTAAGAATAGATTGCACATCATATCTTAATTTGTTTTTGAAGGCTGCAGATTACTCTTATATGGCAATGTATGCTTTTGTAAATTCAGTGAAACTTTACTTATAAATAAAAAGTAAAAAGAATTTTAAAAAATAAGGTCTCCTGCTTGAGCAGGAAGACCTCCAAGCTCCCTTTCAACTCTGTTATTCTGATACAGTTTTTCTAATAATGTAGCACAGCAGGCTTAACATGTATCTTGATAAAACAGACAACTGACACCAAACACTAGAGGGATCTGTTTCCATACTGCTTTACCAAGCACATTCTCTTTTATCCTTGTTAGAAAGGACTGAAAAGCAATGTACATTGTATTTTCTGAACATATTTTCTTTGGAACAGCAAAATCGCATAACACATTTTAAAACTAAATCTTTCATTCCTATCTTTATTTAATTTTTAAAAAGACTTTTTATATAATTCTTTTAAGTTAACTCCATTTCAATTATCACTTCCCCCATTTTCTGTGTCAGATCTCATTAACCAATACTATAAAGGGAAAAGACTTCAAGGGAATTTTGTCAACTTGATATTTATTATCACTACTCCAGTTTCTCTCAGTTACTAAAGCATTAGTTATGGTCTACAATACATGGTATTAAAAGAAGGAAAGAGAAGCAGAAAGGCAAAATCCTTTAAGCTCTCCAGGTTTCCACTGTTTCTTCATCCTCCATATCACATCATATTTTTCTTCCCCGCCTTTGATCTACTTGTGCCTCATGATCACTGTGTTTGTTACAGCCCATGGGATGGAAATAGCTGCCATGTGTAGGAAATGTGAGCTGATGTCATCATTATCACCCAGTTGATCTGTTACAGAAGTCCCCAAACTTGGAACTTTAAGACTTGTGGACTTCAGCTCCCAGAATTCTCCAGCCAGCATAGAATTCTGGGAATTGAAGTTCTCAAGTCTTAAAGTTGCCAAGTTTGGGGACCTCTGGTCTATTGCAATGTGCTCGGTTTCATTAAAGACCACTTGGAAATTACAGTGAGATAATCCAGAATATAGGAACCCTTTTACTAACTGGCATGTAATTCTGAGAAAGCAATGCAACAAGCTTTTTACTGGCTGTCAGATGCAGTTGAGAGTGCTGGCTTTCACCTCTATAGTCCTTTAGGGCTTGACACCTGAGGGCTTACAGGACCATCTGCTCCCATGAGGAACCTATTAGATCATCTTGGAAGAAGATATTCTTAGTTCTCACTTTTGGCAAGTAAGAAAGCTGTAGCAGGCAGTGCTATGCTTTTAGCTGTTTTGCAGAGTGTTCTATTTAGATTTGGACATCTTTTATTTTTCACATTTCTTACTGATAATTTCCTCTTTGGGGCTTGGTTTTATTTTAATTGTTTTTAATTTTGAAATTTTACTACAAATGTTTTAAATCATGTATGTTAGATAAGCGTCAAGAGTTGATTTGGACAGCAGCAGGATATATAAATAAACAAGTTATTGGAGCCAGATGGTGAAAAGTAGCTCTATGGAACCAGTGGCAGAAAGACCAATCTGCTTGCTGTGCTTCAAGTTTTATCATGATAGGGAAGCTGTTTAGCAAGAATGTGCTTCTTTGGAATTAGTAGGCATAAAGGATCCACTAACATACTCTGAATGTTCTCAGGATATGATTAATTTCTGGGTCTTGACCTGTTCTATTAGGAGTTGTGTTTGTAGCAAAACTATTTGTTGAGCTGGCCTATTTTTTGACTGGCCTGACAACAGACTCCAACCCACTATTTACAATTAACAAGCAAGGGAAGAACCAGGATCTATTGCTATAGAAAAGGAAAGAACTGCAACAATAAAATCTGGTGCTTCTGGGATTGATATGAGTCCATATTCTTAGTTCCAGGAAACTCAAGGACTCTTAATTTAGTTAGAGGTAGCCTGAAACAGCAACATTCAGGAGGCGCATTATTATTGGGTCCTCCTTTTTCATGCCCAACAGCTGACTGGCTTCGACAACACCTTTCTTGGTAGAGAGGTGTGTGTATAAGTAAGAGAGAGAGGGACATTATCATGGTTTCCGCTTACTGCGGTTTTCCCTGCTGAGAAGCAATTTAGGAGGAGAGAATCAATCCTCCTTGCCATCATTTCTCCCCCATCAAACTGTCTGCTTAGCAAAGAAAATAGAGGATGCAGCTGTTTCTCTCAGATACATAGCCACAGTGATTCAGGGATGGCCTATCTGAGGACTATCTCAAATCATTTCTGCAAACACTCAGCCTTCATTTCTCATCTGATAAGAGAAAATGGGCAAGCCATGCAGATTGTAGGAGTTCTTGATTCCTTCAGTCAGATTTCATGCACATATTGGTAATTTTAATAGGGTTATTAATACTGTTCTGTACAGCTCTTTAGCATCATTCCCAATTCAGATTTCTTAGACTGTAAAGGTGAGAGGACAGAGATACACTTCCAGACTTTCAAGATTTTGTTACAGTAATGAAGCCTTACAATAAAGTTAAAGCTAGCAATTTTGGGTAGTGCACCTTGTCTTTTGATTCAGCAAGGCTGACCTAGGGAGAAAAAAAGAAAGGATCATATTCAGTAATAGAGAAGTTAGAGGGGAATTTGTAAAATCTTCAGGGCATCAGAATAAAAATTGTGTTGGCTTTTCTTGAAGGCCTTTTAGTTAGGTCATGGGTGTTGATTTTAAGCAACTATTTTAGCCAGAAGCTATCTGCACCTACTAAAATAAATGTTTCTCTTGTTTCTCTTCCTAAGACATATTCTCTTATAGGGCTTGTGTTTGCTTTCAATTGCCAGTTTTAGAATAACATAAGAATGATTTTCTTGGTCGAATTAATATATTTCTGAATATAGTGGATTTGGAAGGAGTTCAGGGAACCTTGATGCTTTTGTAGGTTATAAGAACTCCCTCAGCAAGTAAGACTTATAATGGGAGGCCTATCTGCAGGCCTCTTTGCTTACCAGGTTTTTATGTTTACAACACTGATGGGTTAATTTGGGGGCCCTTGAGATTTCTGAGTGTTCAGTATGTCCAAGGCTACAGTCCTGGGAGATAGTGTTACCCCCCCCCCAGCACCTAAGGTGGAAACAACTCTAGAAAATAACTCTTGGTGGTTGGCTTTAGTGGTCCATGGCAGACTTGAGCATTGGGCCACATCCAACACGATGCAGTTCAGCGGTGACAAAAGTAAAGTCCTGCATTTAGCCAGGAAAAACCAAATGCACAGGCACAGAATAGGCAGTATTGGCTCAATAATCAGTAATAGGCAGAATTGGCTCAACAGTAGTAACTGTGAGAGGGATCTCGGTGTCCTGATGGACTACTGCTGCATCAACAGAGGGATAGCATCAAGATCACAAGGAGTGATAATACTAGTGATCATACATCATACTTGTTCTAGTTACACAATATAAAAAAGATGCTGAGGCACTAGAAAGAATGTAGAGAAGAGCAGCAAAGTTGATAAGGGGTCTGGATGACTAGCTAAAGGTACTTGATATGTCTAGCCTAACAAAGAGAAGAATTAGGAATGCCATGATAGCTGTCTTTTAGTATATGAGGGGCGGCCACAGCGAGGTGAGGGTTGACTTATTCTCCAAAGTTCCTGAGAATAGGACAAGAAGCAATGGGTAGAAGCTTGTTTAAGAGAGATCCAATTTTGAACTGAGGAGAAATTTCCTGACACAACAATTCTGCCTCCCAGAATCTTTTCAAGAAAACATTGGACAGCCATTTCGCCAGATTGGTATAAGGATTGTCTTGAGTGGGTGATTAGACTAGAAGACTTCCAAAGCCCCTTTCAGCCCTATAATTCCATGATTCTAAACCAAGGTGTATCAGATAACAGATCATCAGAGTTGGAAGGGACTTTGTAGGTCATTTAGTCCAGCGGTCACCAACCGGTGGGCTGTGGGAAAATTTTGGTGGGCCGCAGAGAAATCTCACCCCCAGAGTACCCTCCCCAAAGCAATTAATCCAGGCTGTGCAGAAACACAAGGCTGCGCCGCCCACATGGCCTGCAGAAACCTTCCCCGCCCACTCACTCCTTACCCAGTAAACTTGCCTGCTAAATTTCTATTTTTCCTTTTTCCAACCATCATCTGTTCTGCTG